>APFE030132823.1:193009-254507 GCA_000404065.3 Pinus taeda
CTCCACTTCGAGCATATGTCCTTTCATCTCATCTTGTTTCCCGTAGAGATCTTCAACCTTTTTCCAAATCTCATTGGGGGTATTGCAAGCAGATAGATGAAACTGCAACTCTGGAGAGATGCACATGCATATGGATCCATGGGCCTCATCCATACGGTTGAGATACTTGGATTTCTCTATGGCTGAAGTGGGTTCCACTTCTGTAGCCATGGTAATCCTGTACAACCCTTTTTGACGAAGGTATCGAGCCATTTGGTCCTTCCCTTCGTGATAGTTGTACAATGTTAGGATCGATGCTTTGGGAAACTCCATTTTTCTGTCAATCTTCGATCTCCGAGCTGTAATACCTGCAAAATAAAATACTGGTGCGCCTTTATCTAGCAACCTGTGGCTCTGATACCATGTAAATGTGTTAGAAAACCTGCACAGATGAATCTAGCTAGTAAAGGTTGAACACACAGCTTTGCAGAGCAAAAACATTAAAAGAAAATTGAAAGAAGAAAAGAATGATTCATTAGAAAATATGTTACAATGCTCATTATATAGCATTACTGGGTGAAGATCCCAAGGTAATGAACTATAGTGGGTGAAGATCCCAAGGTAATGAACTATAGTGGTGATCAATGAGAAGACTCAACACCTACAACAAGTTCCGGAGATAACTAGTCAGTTGCGGAGTTAAAGAAGGAGCAAATCAAGGAGTAAATCATGCAAAAGGAATCTTGCATGCAATCCCATGCTCTAACTAAGAGTCCGCATGTAGATGTGTAGTAGTTGCATGTAGTTGCATGCTCTAACTAAGAGTATGCATGCAGTTGCATGTAATTGCATGCTCTAACTAAGAGTCTGCATGCAGTTGCATGTAGTTGCATGCTCTAACTGAGAGTCTGCATGTAGGTGTAGTAGTTCCAACACATATGGATAATTCAGAGGGTTGGTTGGTAAAAGGCACAAAATGACCAAACTTCTGATATCTATTTTCTGAACATCACACAAGTCTACCCTTTAGCTCATACTCTTTGAAAACGAGCTTTAAACTAATGTAACATTAGGATTTATCACAGAAACCCGATGCCCTTTTGATTTTGGGAAGATGCAGTTTAAGGTTCAAACATAACTCCATGTTTACTAGACATCAATGTTTTTCACATGGGTTGGGGGTGCAGGAACATGGCTTGAGAGGTACAAGAACAAGGCTTGAGAAGGCCACGCTAGCAAAATGAAAGTTTAATTACCTGCAATTTTGCTAATTGTAGCCATTCTATTACTCTGGTATGAACTATAAAAGCCCAAGCCATTCAATTCACCTCTCTGTCTCACCTGGTTGAATTTTACTAAAATAGATCTATCATGGATTTCAGTTGAGTTGATAAGTTGACAACTGTTCAAAACACTGTCCTACTTTATAACCATTTCACCTACAAATGTTAATTAGTGTTATTCAAAACATTTCACTCATTTGTTTGTCCCCAAGTGGTAATGATCTTATATGTCTAGAATATTTATAATTTCATTTCACTCTTCCTTTGTGTTTGAATGCGTGTTCATGCATGGAAATGCCAATGATCATGACAAAGCATGCTAAAATAAGAAAAGACATTAAATACTAACCATGACGCAGAGCATCGGTCAGAACTGAACTTGCAGCCGAAAACTGGTTGTCTCATATCGCCTTCAATCTAAGAAATCTGAGTAGTTGATGTGATATCCCCATGAAATTAAAACACATACCTAAGGTCTGGTTGTGCACTATCCAGCTTAGATTTTCCAATTGAGACCTGTGGAAAACAATGGGTTTCTCACGGGTGCCCTCAAGGTCTAGAGGTACTCTGAATTTTCTCAAAAGCTTCCCCAGAGACACACCACAGGTTGGCCCCTGCCTTCCCGCATAACAATAATCTCCAAGCATGGTTTCGAGGACCCAAAAGAGGAAGAAGACCATTTCTTTAGCTCAATCTTTTGAAGACGGAAGGTGATGAATTGTTATGGAAATCTGGGTCAGATGACCTTGGGAAAATTAGGGGTACTACTACAGTCGAGGGAGAAGATTGGGAAGTCTGATCTCACAAAAGCATGGAGAAGTAGTAGGATAGGTGCTTGTTCTGGTAGGCTTGGATGAGACTAGGATCCTAAGTGCCAGCCCTCCAACCAAAACCTTCACAAATGAGAAAGGATCCATTGTTCTGTTCATCTCTCAATGCATTCCTCAAAATACCCAAGAATGTCCGATATTCTATCAGATCCTTCTATTTATCCAAATATACTAGCGTTTGGCTCTCAATACATTCCCTGCTAATTCCTAAGTAGGACTCTTAAACATAGTTGGTCTGCTTTAAATGCAATCCATGTGATGCTCAAATAGTCCCCAATACAAAAAGATATCTCATGTATTCATGACTCCATGGATGAACAAACAAGATTCTGCAAAAATCAGAATGATGAGGATGAGGATGTAGATTCATTTATGGATATGTAGTTAGATCTAATCTAGATCATCATATCAATAGAGAGATCATTGATGAGACACTCAATTTTGTATTTACATTTATCATTTTTGTACAAAGCATCATGCATCATGATTTTAGTGTTCAAATTTATAAATTATCTAATAGTTTAAATTCTAATGTTGTGATTCATGAGTGATCTTTGATTTTTGTATTTGAGTTTTTTTTTTTAATATAAAAAATATATATATATGATAATATATATATAAATTGTATATTTTGTAGAAGGCGTTTTCCCACTGTATCCATCTTAGATCTTCAACAATTTGGTGGATCCATATCTAGATCCGGATCCGTATCCATTTTCTGAAAACTTATTCTTCATGTTTTCTAATCAACTTCTCTTGTGTCACCTTCTAGCCTCATATGTTATGTGTCGTTGTGGCATTATGATGGTCTCCTTCCTCACCTATCTGCAACCAGGTTGGGCAAACAAGGTGCAGATGCATTTTAGTAAGAACTTGCATCTAGCTTGCCCAAGATTGTGAGTGATATTCAAAAAGGAACTTATTTTATTTTGTGACTTTATAAAATATTTGCAGTGTACAAAACTAAATTGTCATGAATAAAACATGATTTCCTCAATCCTTAAGCTCAACGTAGCAAGTAATACATAAAATACCTAAAGATAATCAATTGTTGGCTTGAACTGTACTCTAAGGATTTAAGGCATTAAACCTTGATAAGGAATGTTTGAGAACATCAAACATCCAACCAGAAATAGAAAATGTGTCATACTGGTAAAATAAGACGTTCATTTTCTTTTCAATTGCAGAGTTGTATGATATATTGAGTTTGATGTGAAAAACAAGCACCTACAATAACAAATATTTTCTCATAGTATATTTTGGAAATGTCCATTTTTTATGGTAGAATTCACAAAAGATAAATAACAAGCAATTGAATCACAGTTAAAAAATTGTATGCAGGGACAACGTTCAACGTTGAATAGTTTATTTAGTCCACTATCTCATGATAATTGATTTATCTCTACATGCCATGAAATTTATTTCATATTTCATATGGACTTAATGGACTTTGATAAAACGTTTATGCATTCAAAACAAGGTTCAAACTACAGGAATGGCCATCAATGCATACTGAACAATTCCAATAAAAGTTCCAAGTTACCCTATCAATGAAAGTAGGCATATAAATGCAAATATGAAAGTTTTGCAAATGTCGTCATAGAATGAAAGATCATACAAGTTATTTTTCCTGAAGGTTTAAATATGTGAACAACTCGCCCCATGGATTGGAGAATGTTGATATAATCCTTGTCTGTGAAATGATCTGGAAATGCATTTGTCGAATCCTTCTATAGAAGCGTTTGTGTGGATTGATAAGAGCCCCACTCCCATTCCAGAGGTGATCTATGACGTGTGTTTTTGGGCAAAGTCTGCCATGTTCTCTACCGAGTGTCGGTTTCGCTGTGGTGATACTAAATGTGATTGTTGTGGCAATGAAGATGATGCAACTCAGTGACTTCACTGAGTATATTCATATTGATCCCTTCTAGGAAAATACAACTGTAATTCACTAGATTTTTTATTGAATGGTTGAGTCTGTGAGCTGAGAGTACTGTTACCCGTTGCAACTTCGGCTTCGATTTAAGCTTCTGCTGCAGTGTCAGTCTCAACCTCGGCCTCGTGACTGTCAAGCAACTTAGCCATCTCCCCTTTAAAGTGTGCACGGATCCCTTTGAATTCTTCGATTCTCTTTAGCAACTGCTCACAAAGTGGCAACACCTGTGCCTCTGGCTCCCAGGGCTTGGAATAGTCTGACTAGGGATCCATTGTTGCCAATCAAGGGAGACAAATAAAAATCTATATAGTGACAGAAAGATGAACACTCGGTCATATGAAGAAGCTCAGAAACCCTAGAAACATGAAGAACTAGAAAAATGAAATCGAAGGCAAGAATGTTTAAAGGCCTTAGAGCTACTTATAAGTTGGCTTTGATTGGGTTCTCTGCAATACCCAATTAAGGAATCTGTTGATCGTTCAAGATAGGTTGATAACTAATTGTTATGTCAGATTACTTTTAGGATATAGAAATGGGATGGATCTCAGCAGGTCCATTATATTTCCCAGCTTCATTTGAGGCCCTGCCCAGGTCAGTAAGAGTTATTGTCGGCGGTGGAGGGCCTTAAACACATGCGGGTCTATCCGGGACCTCGCAAACACAAGAAGACATTACAAGACTCCATTGTGGGACGAAGCAGCACACCAGAATGAAAAGGAGGGTGAAGCTGTTGCTCGGGTGCACAATGACCTGTGAGGAGCGACACACGTCAAATTCCCATTGGACGGAGGAGGACGAATATAGGCGTCTTTGATTGGCTGAATCTGCCCATCCAAACCCCGCAGGAACTCCTATTGGCATAATTAGACGAACATAAGGACATTAGCCACATAAATCAACCAATCCTACATAAAAATTATAGTTTCATTCAATGGTATCAACACCTAAAATCAAATCAATATATAATCATTTGATCAACTTGTTTGTAAGACACTGAATATTGTTTCATTTTTTTTCTCTTGAACACAATAAATACTCTTTGCCAAGTCAGTCACTTCGCTTTTATTCTCTTGAAACTATGAAGCCGTCTTGTTCTTATATCTATAATCGGTACATTTTTACTCTTTCATATACACAATATGGGATGTACTTTGTAATCCATTAAGTTATTAATGTAAAATTTGTGGTAGCTTTTTTGGTTTTTAATATTTTTTCAATGAAATAAATATTTCAAAACATAATTACTTGGAGTGGGAGTTTTATTATTTCGATTAATTATCAATAATTATTAGTCCTTGTCAAGATAATATTCTAGTAATCAATTTGCATGTTGATCACTATTAATTTAGCATTGGCCAATACAACATATAATATTTAACTTTGTAAAACAAATATTTATTTTTCAATATTATTACAAAAAAAAATTTGAAGCATTTGATTAGACCATAAACTTGAAGGTCCATGTAGATAACTGCCTCATATTTTTCTGCCATAATTTTTGGATGCAGTTAATATTTCTGCCATGAATCTGATATATTTGTGGAGTGATTTTTCATTGTTAAGATTAGTAGGGAAATTAACCAAAAAATCTTTGAAAATTTAAGAAAGTATTTGCATAACAAATGGATTACAAAGAGTTACGACACACCATTATTTTTGTGTTGTGCAAACTTACTAGTGGTTACCACCCACCAACATTTATGCAACTCCTTGCCCCTTAATTGGCAAATAATTTTCCCATTTCATATATCAATTTGTAATTTTTATGCAAGCATAATTTCCTCTTAAGTGGCACGGACTAAGCTGCCCTAATGATCTAATGCATTTCCTCTTAAGTGGCACGAACTAAGCTGCCCTAATGATCTAATGCATTTCTCTCTGTGAAAATAGAAATTGTTTTTCCTAGATACGTTATACTAGCTACAATTGCTCTTAACCATTAAGCGGAGAACATTTATGTTAAGAATTTCTTTTAGGTTTTGGGCTTGTTGAATTGAAGACTTTCTCATTGTAGAAATTATTGGCATATTAGGCACTCCTTAAGGGTAGAGCATATAACGCATATAGAGAGCGGATTATTAGATATGTTTTGTAGAGGTTATATGAAGAATTACAAATATACACTTTAAGTTCACAGCGTTGATATAGAGAGAGGGGAATTAGATTTTATCTTTTTATGGAGATTATATGAAGAATTACAAATATATAGTTAACATCCATAGTCTTGATATTATTTATCTTAAACATGACTAGATGATGAAATGTGTAATTACATCCACATGTATCCAAATACACCTAGAATATGGAAAAAGTAACAGGGAAAAGATTGGAAGTCCATTGTCCATGTCATATGCTAGAAAATAGGGGTTTCTTCTAGAAAGTCCTCCCCATAACATTATCTGTAAATTCCTTCCACACAGATTGTGTGTATATTGAAAAAACAAAAAAAAACAAAAAAACATATTTTAAAATAAATATGTTTGTTATATGAAACTATTTTATTTTTTTCCAAGGAAACTGCTAGATTAAATTAAGATTATTATTTTAAGATAGTTCTATCGAAACAATCACACCATCAAAATTGATGGTGTGATTATTCTCGAAGAAGTATATAAAAAAAATATGAATCAAAGAAGTTTGCACTCAGGGATAATATTATTATATGTTTTTATATTATTATACGTTTTTTTTTAACTAATGAGAAACATTTGCATTTATTTTTTTTTAACAAAGATCACTAATGAGGTTGTTTTGTAACTCATCAAAAACATTTGCATTCAATTTTTTTTAATAGAGATGGCTAACCGGTTTTATGGAATGGAGATCGTTTAGCCAACAAGCAGTGTCCCATTTTACCATTAGATCAAAAAATGTAGAGAAAGTTTCAATTGAACAATAACATGGATGACATGGATTTTGTGGATTATCCTACTCCTAGAGCTCTTAAAACAAAGGAAATTCCACATATTGTTAATGATTTTTGTGTTGCTTCCATAAATGCTATTATGTAGCTGAGTGTCATTCATATTTTGACATTTAACCACTTACTAAGTTGTTACGCAAAGTTTTAGAAACCAACTTTATTGAATTATTTATTTATTTTAATTAATATTATATTTATTTTTGTCAAGTTAATATTAAAGAATTGTTATATAAATAATTTTAGATTTAGAATATTATTAATCGAATGGAATTGCTTAGTTGTTATTTCATAATATGTATTGGATACTATTTATAACTTTTCCATTTCAATATGTTATTATTATTTTGGATACAATTTGTTTTAATGTTATAAGCTAATGTTGGGATTGTTGTTAATAATAGAATAATGGATCATTTGTCAAATATTAAATATAAAATTGTTGTTTTTTAGTGAGACATTTGTGGAGAAATTAATTAAATGAAATATGAAATATTTGTGGATGATTCGTTGTTAATGATAGAATAATGGATCATTTGTCAAATATTAAATAATTAAAATTGTTGTTTTTTAGTGAGATATTTGTGGAGAAATTAATTAAATGAAATATGAAATATTTGTGGATGATTGTTGAGAGAATTATGAAGTGATTTGTGGAGTTATTGATTGATAAATGTGTGGAGATAAAAATCTAGAGAACTCTCCTCATGTATAAATATATGCATCTATTAATGAAATTTGATTTGAGTTAATGTATGTAAAATGCATGCATTATTGTCAAATTATTCTAGTATTAGAGCCAACTTGAGCCATGTAGCATGGTGAATTGAGGGTGGTGCATGGAGCCAATAGTTGGATTAAACTTGTGTGATAGCTAATGTGTTTTTTTTGGATTTGTAATTTATTTATTTTTATTGTGTTTTATTTCATTCGCAAAAAAATTGCTGCACTGACCAAATTGTGAGATCAGCATGTTTTCCTGAGAGCTTTCCTCTGAAGAGGAGTTGCGTTAATAAGAAGTTGATGGTATTCGCTCTTGAGAAGTTGCATGCAATCACGAAAGCTGGGAACAGTTCCATGGAGCACTCTACGTTGGAGAAGCGCCTTTGCAATGGAGGGGCACCTGCCTTTGAAGTTGTAGTGAACAAACCATGCGTGAAGCCAATGTGTCATTTTTTTTTCTTGGTATCATGTGCATACGAACAATAAAATTAAAAGGTTTCTTTGTACGTGGATGTGAAAGAGGCGTGTATGTTTCTTTGATGTATTAAACAATACACATGGTAACTAAAATGAAGAGGAGAAACGTAGAGCTTCACGTGGATTTTTAAAGCCATGTTTACATTAAAGCCATCCCATTATAATTACTTAATGAGAGAGAATTAGTGGAGGGCAGGAGGGCATGATTGGAGCATGAGAGAGAATTAATGGAGGACGCGATTTGAGCATGAGAGGGAATTAATGAAGTCTTCCTATTGAACTTGTATTTGGGTTTAAAAGTGAGGTTTTTTTCTTAAAATTTCTTCAAAAGTTACCTTGGTATATTTTTATGTAGGGATTCGTAACAAAGTTGAAAATAGAAAGTGATAAATATTAATTTTTTTTATTGAGAAGAAGAATTTAGTTGTAAGTAGACATTTATTGTGTCATTTCGTATTTAAATATTAATAAAAAATATATTTGGTGGTGGTCAAGTTTTAATTTTGGGATATTGGTTTTTGTTCTCGGTTAAAGTGGCACACATTGTGTTTATTGTGTACTTTCTCTCTAATTCTCTAATTTTGTCTTACCCTCCCCATGGCGACAATTAGTATTGTACCACCTAAACATATTGGCACAAACTATTTTTATTGGAGCAAAGGCATCCAACCTATATTCAGTACTAAAGATTTATGGGAACTTGTAACTGATGGATACGATATGGCTTTTCCTCATGAATTCAAAGCATTAAGTGATGATGAAAAGAAATCTCTAAAAAAACTTATTAAGCAAGATAATGAAGCACATTCACTTATAGGAAACACCCTTGAAGAATCTATATTTCCAAGAATCATTAGTGTAATATCATCTAAGGAAGCATGGGATATCTTAAAAAACAAATATGAAGTTGTTGGTGTAGCTAAACTGCACACATTAAGGAGGAATTTTGAAAATTCTCATATGCAAAGTAATGAATCCATTCACGATTACATCAGAATAATGCAAGATCTTGTTATTCAAATGAGGTCATTAGGTGAAGATGTTCCAGAAAGAAGGATGATTGAGAGGCTTTTAAGAAGTGTTCTACTTAAGTGTCAGATGGTCACTACCAGTATTATGGTATCCAAAGATTTAAATACCATGAAAATTGATGAATTAAGTGGACTTTTGTTAACTGTTGAAGAGAATCAACCATTTGAGCAAGTAGAACATGCCTTTTCTGCAAATCATAGAGGAAATAGGAGTAGGGGTCAATATTATAACCATAATCAAAATTTAAATCAACAGAATTCACAAGGAAATGCATCTCCTTTGAGAAGTCAAGGAAGGAATCCCAGTCAATTCAGAGGAAGAGGTAGAGATGAATCTCGCAGAAGAGGACAAGGAAGAGATGGAGGCAGAAATGAAGGAAGAGGTGGAGGATTACAATGTTATTATTTCCAAAAATTTAGTCATCTTGAAAAAGATTGTTATGCAAAAATGAGAGATATGGAGTGTAAGGGTGCTAATACAATTGTTGAAGAAACTAGGAATGAGAAGTTATTTATCTCAAGTTTGATGGCTCATTTTTGCGAAGCCGTATTTGGTGATGATAGAGTTTTTGAAGTGAAAGGGAAAGGCCCAATTGCAATACCAACATTGCATGGTAAGACGAAGTTAATTGAATACACTTTATTGACACTATCATTGAAGAAGAACATACTTTTTGTAGGACAAATGATGGAGAAAAGTTATGAGTTAGTGTTAAATTGATAATAAAGAGTGTTTAATCATGGATAAGTTGAATCAAAATGCAGTTGTAGCAAGAGGTGAAATGACTGAAGATAGAAGTTTCAAGCTCTCCTTTGATTTAAGTAATTCACAGAGTTTGAAAGCGACAAAAGAAGCAAATAGTAAGCTTTGGCATTATAGGATGGGACATCTGCATTTTCAGAGTTTGGTGTTCTTAAGAAAGCAATATATGTTGAATGGTTTTCCTTCTATTAAATTGGATGATGATGTATGTGAAGGATGTATTTTTGGGAAACAAAACAGGGAACTTTTCTCATATAGAACATGGAAGGCTAGAGAATGTCTAGTGTTGGTGCATTCAAATTTGTGTGGTCCAATGGAGATTGTGTCTTTTGGAAAAGAACATTATTTTCTCACTTTCATTGATGATTATTCTAGGAAGACATGGGTGTATTTTCTGCAAGAAAAGTCTGAAGTGTTTTCTCATTTTCTTAAGTTTAAGGCTTTAGGGGAAAAGCAAAGTGATCTAAAAATTCTCACCCTAAGAACAGATAATGGTGGAGAATATAAGTGAAATGAGTTTTTCAATTAGTGTAGGAAGAATGGAATAAAGAGAGAACTTGGTAATTCATAATCTCCTCAACAAAATGGTGTTGCAGAGAGGAAGAATAGGACCATAGTTAAAATGGCTAGGAACATGTTATAAACTAAGTCCCTCGGAAATGAATTTTCGGTTGAAGAAGTATACACAACAGTATACACTATTAACTGATGTCCTACAAAGTCAATGTTGAATTTGACTCGAGAAGAAGCATGGTTAGGATACAAACCAAGTATATATAGATGTTTGCAGGTGGGTGAGTTAGCTCTTGGGATTTTGATTAGTGTCATCTCTCTGATGGTTCTTTGTTCCACTTGGACATTTCATGATCTCTTACTCATCCCTGGGCGAATTCAGAGAGGCAAGTGTCAAATTGACAGTTTCTAGAAGATTCTATGGGTTTCCACCTAGCCAACTGCCTCTGCTATTTCTCTATTCTTGCTCATCAGACCCTACAGAAGGGATTTTCAGTATGCATCGCACTTTTTTCATGTGGAAGGTGAGATGCATCGCACCCCTAGCACTGAGCAGTCTGTATGGTCATGTTTTGACCAATTCTGAGTAGTTTTTCACGAAGAACTTCTGGGAGATGATGTAATCAACTGACCTTGCTCCTTTAGGGTATGAAACAACACTTTTAGGGGCTTAGAAGCCCTTGGTTTATGGACATATGAGATTGGGGTTGTAGTGCCGAAATATGTCTATAACAGTGCCTCAGGGCAATCTTAAAATACTCTGTCACAACCAAGCGGAAGAGGATAGACAAGTGCATCAAAACAAAACTATAGAAGAAAGATCTTTATGATTTGGTCTCTATATGTTTCACTAATTTTGGTCAGACAGGTCTTTGGTGAGAGGCAGGCCACGGTCAGCCTCAGCAACATGGGTAATTTCAACTTTAGAAATCTCTAGTGTTTGGTGGTTGGGTTTCTCAGTTTAGTGGGTGTTCAGTTTAGTTTTGGTTTTGGGTTCAAGAATATGGGCAAGAAGGCGAAGGATGGGAATCTGTTCTTCTCCGGAAACCATATTACACCTTTTTCCCCTCTTCGTGAAACAAAACCACTAACCAAGTGGTATTTGATTCATTGCTCCCCTGTCAAGCAGGAAGCGATTTTCGCGATTTGGGAGCGATCCCATATAGCATCTAACATGTGGTTGTGGGGGGGGGGGGATTGTTAATCGCCCTCATCGTACACTAAATATCGATACCATGGAGCAGCATGATATCTCTATCATCCGTTGGATTTCGAGGTATGGATCAATGATCATGAATGATCGTGCAATTTTGTGGGGCCGGGGGGTTAAGTACCGTGCACCTTCTCGGAGCGATATTCTCCTACGTCGTCGAATGGAGAAAGAGGATTGAATGGGTGCAATTAAAGAGGCAAGTTTGGTGAGCGATGGCACAGGTAATTGCATGGATTTCAAAAGTCCGGCCATTCTTTCAGCACAAACTTGGTTTGTATTCCAAAGGTTTTGAAGGTTATTTTTATTGTGTTGGGGGAACATGCCCCAAGTAGTTGGCACTCTTGTTCTGAGTCCACAGTGCCTAGTGGACAGTTGTAAACTATGTACAATATTTTTGACTTAATAATATAGAAGGAACGTCTCTTACTTCAGCAAAAAAGGATATTTTGTGTAATTTTTATTGTGATAATTTCTAACATTACAAAGGACTTTCAAATTTTATAGATTCCAATTACATGATATTACCCGTATTGATATTTCGTGTAATTTTTATTGAGATAATTTCTAACATTACGAAGGAATTTTAAATTTCATAGAATCTATAAGACCAAAGTTTAAAAAATAAAAAAAATACTATTTGATACCTTGCTTGATACCATAGTTATACTAGAATTCATTCTTTCCATATGTTTTTAAGATTTATACCTTTCGCTTCGATCTAGATTTACTTCTCTACCGAAATTAATAGTTTCCTATGACATTGTAACTTATTTTTCATTATATGTATCATATATATATATATAATATATATATATTATATATATATATAAAAAAGAAATATTCATGAAATTAGGTTATATTTTATTATTGGAAATCTATATATTGCTAATTTAATAGTTTTCTCTCAAAGATCATTGCTAAACATGGAATAAAAAGCATATAAAGATTATATGCTTGAAATTTAGAATGGCCAATTTAGCAGTGCTCTATAGAATGATAGATCTTGACTAAATTAGATCTCAATATATAGAAAATGTTAAGTTAGTATTATTTTAGATAATAATAAGTAATTAATAAATTTGAAATAAGTAATTGTATTCAAAGACATTTTCTATCTCGATATGGTAGAGATGTGAATATTGTAATGTTATGTAATGTAATGTCGTGTAAACATCTTAATTCAGTCAAAATAAAAACAAAAATAACACATATTATTATTATTTTTATTAACTTTTGTTGGTTAGCTAAAGTAAACTTGATTTGATCAAAGTGTGGATGGTTTTTTATCTCCGAGTTTATGAGCACCCATGGTATTCATGTGGAATACAACATATTTAAAGGGATAAATTAAACCAACCTACATCCATCTTAACTTCGAATTTACCAAAGGTCGAGAGGGATCAAATATCTTGATATGCAAACCTCTTTTAAAGTGAAAAGATAATTGATCCCTCTCGCCACTTAGTAGATCAAAATTATAATGGATGCTTGAGTTTTGGGGATGTAAATTTATTATTATAAAAAAATATTAATTATTATTTTTATATAATTTAAATAGTTTTATGCTTTAATTTATTGCGTCGAGAGCCTCTTTACAACCCAATATATCGATATGTGTATGAGTAATGTAAGTAATCAATATAGGGAGAGAAGTGTAGGCATAATGTAAGTAAGTAAGTAAGTAATTCAAAAAAAAATGTTGCGAAAAATATAGCCCTAGTCTAACTTAGATACGAAATAGTCATTTTAGGGCATTTTTCTAGTTAATTTGAACCAAATTTCTGCAGATAATTTTTTAATCTTGAGTTTAAGTTGTTTAATTTGTATAGTTCAAGTGCTCCAGGGGTTTTTCATGGTGTTGAATCCATTTATGCATTCAAAAAAAATATTTTAAACAAAAAACAACAATAATCTTGCTTGAAATAGTATCACTGGATTAACAAAACAAAATTAAATGATGGTCTAGTATGGGGGTGATGTTATGGTGGTCTAAAGGAGATGTATAAGTAATATAGGGAGATGTGTAAGCATAGTGTAAGTAAGTATGTAAGTCAACATTTTCTAAATGTTAGGAAATATATATATTAAAAACAATACAAAACTAAATGTGGGTTAATATCAAGGTGATGTTGTATGATGTAAATGTTTGTAAACATTTAACATTTAACTCTGGGTTTGCCAAGTGCTCAAAGGGATCAAATCTCTTTCCACTATAAAAGAGATTTTCATCTCAAGATATTTTATCCTCTCGGCTCTTGGTAGATTGAAAGTTAAGATGGATCTAGGCTGGCAATATACATATCACATTACAATATATACCATATAAATAGTATCTATAAATTAAGATCCATTTTATCATATAAATTAAAACAACTATTGCAATCAATTTTTTTAGAGAAAAGAAAATCATAATATACATATCACATTAAAATATATAACAAATAAATAGTGCATAGCCTAATTTATAGGCAAAATAGACTTTTTCATCGAAATGTGGTAAAACAATTTCAAGAAACAACCTGATTTTTTGTTGTTTAAAATGCATTTTTGAATGCATAAATGGATTCATCTCCATAAAACAAATTTTCGAGGCACTTGAATTCTACAAATTAAGCAACTTAAACTCAAGATTTTAAAAATATTTGTTGGATTTTGATTAAAAATAACCAAAAAAATTGTTATGAAAAAAGTCATTATGTCATTATGTCTATAGATTTTTTTCAATAATATTAAAAATTATATATTTATTGTTTAATGTTAAACTAATAATTATTATCCATTTCTAGAGTCCTGCACTTAGAATATAACAAGATTCTTAACCATGAATATTCACTCCCATTTTACCATGAATATTATTTACTTGTAAACAGGCTTTGTTAGAATACCATCCCCAATATTTACTTCCACTTTACCATGAATAATATTTACATGTAAATAGGTTTTGTTATAATACTAGCGGACAATACCATGGCCTATCAATATCACATGCCCAAAAACCATAACTCATTTCGTAATCAAAATATTTTATAAATATTTTATTTTAAATTAATTTATAACTTTTTTTAATTAAATCTAAAAGAAAAAAGTTATACTTTTGAGATATATATATAAACTCTCTAGCCTTTCGACTACTAAAAATATTTTGTAGGTATTCCATAGATCTTAAATTAAACTTAGGTTCTAATAAATTGAAAAAGAGAATTTTTCTACATATAAATATTTAGTAGGTATTCCATAGATCATAAATCAAGCTTAGGTTTCAATAAAATTAAAAAAGAGAATATTTCTACATATAGAGATATGAAATTTATATAATACCAACTAGTTCCATTTTAACTTTGGATCTACCAAGCACATATATAAATAAAAAACGGTTTGCACTTCCACATATATCAAATCCTTTTTCACTCCAAAAATGTATGGTTGATCAAATTTCTTTTCAGGATATGCACCTCAAGATATTTATCTCTAATGGCTTGATTGATTCTCAGTTAAGATGAACCTAGACTCATTATAATTTAAAATAAAATGTGAAAAAAAAAAACAACTTTTTCAACTATCCAATAAAAAATTAAATATGTTATTTAAAAAAAGACGTCTTAATTTACCTTTTTATATAAAAAAAAATAAATTTGAAAAATCATAAATATAATATGTTTCAATGAGAAAGGTAAAATGTATAAATATGTTGTGTAAAATATTATAATATGTTTCAATGAGAAAGGTAAAATGTATAAATATGTTGTGTAAAATATTATAATGTGTTTGCTTTAATTTTGTAATTGATAAATATTTACCAATATTCACATTACGAATAGGAATAGGAATTATAGTGATAACAAATGAAATGAATTAAAAAAACAAAACCACTCCACTAACCATTTCTATTGGTCATGAATATGAATATATATATTAAAAATAAAATCCTATTCTATACACGTATATGAACGATATACATTCATATGAATTAAATGAAATCAAAATAAAAAATCAACCTTTTGTAATTATTCTAAAATTATTTTAAAACTTCATAAGCTAATTTTTATTTTCAAGTAAATGTTATAAAACTAGCTTAGTTGTAATTTTTAAATTAAATTAATATTTTAATCATTAATCTTTTAAGAATTAAGTTTAACCGCATTCTAATTTTTCCATATTTATGTTGTAAGGCGTTTCCCTTTGGAAAAGACTCCTCTGATTGCCACTCTCCACCATTTTTCACTGTTGATCTTTGTGTTAGACAATTGAAGTATTATTCACCGTCCACGTGAGTTTTCGTTGATTACCGTTTTTCATTGCTTATACAGTATAACAGCTTTTGTTGTGGCTTACCTTCTTGTTTATTTTTACGCCGTAAGGCGTTTCCCTTTGGAAAAGACTCCCCTAATTGCCACTCTCCACTGTTTTTCACTGTTGATCTTTGTGTTAGACGATTGAAGTATTATTCACCGTCCACGTGAGTTTTGGTTGATTACCATTTTTCATTGGTTATACAGTATAACGACTTTCGTTGTGGCTTACCTTCTTGTTTATTTTTAAATTTGAGTTTCCTGAAAATGGGAGGAATCCTCGACAAATTGCATGCCAATAAAGTGACAACAAATGAATGTGAAAAGATGGGGACCGGAGTCGATCACAAGTCTATGACTACAATACGGAAGATTCGCAACAATTCATATGAGCCGTTCGGAGATCTATTAAAGCCACCCAATGTTCTCCTTCAATTCCCCCCTTCATTTCATTAACATCATTAGCTTGTTTATGCCCCTCTATTACATTTTATTCTGAGAGTCCCTGTTTTTTTCTTTCAACATACATTGCCTCCTTTCCTATTGCATTCGCTCTTCTCCCCATATTCAACATATCTGGTATTCTTTAGAGCCAATCTTCTTTGATTCTTCTGAAATTGTCGGAGTTTTATAATTGGAACATAATTATCTTGTTTTGATGCCTTTGATGTGCATATACTTCAGTGTATCAGGATGATAATTTTTTGGTATATGTATTGCAGAGTCATCCATAATGGTGCTGGCTGAGAATCGACTCGTGATAGAGCAGGGCCCTCGATTTGACTACGTTCTGTTTGGTGAGCATCACACTTCTTTCTTTGGCTTTTAAGTTTTTCCCATTTCAATGGTATTAAGCTAAAGCTGTATGTATTCGTTTCTGATTCCAATCCGCTGTTCTATATCTGGATGACACATTATATCCCTTAAGCTCCAAACTAGCTGCAGCATGCACCAACAACATCAGAGGTAATCTTGTAGCTAATCTGACCCTAAAAAGTTGTGTAATTTCAGTGTTCTTTTTAAGGAAATGTTAATCTTTAGATTTTCATTTAAACCAAAGTCTGAAATGCAACCCGAAAATCTTGGAGTTTCATATTTGAATTTCCACCGAATAATTTCTTGGAATTTATGTGAGCTTGTTATATGCATCTCCAACTTTGCAACTTGAAGGTGATCAGACCCAGATGGACTATGGGCTTAGTGTTCATATTCAACACACCCAATATATTGTCTATAACTAACGCACTGTTGCACACACAGAGTTGGATCACCCCACCCCTACTGAGGTTGTAGATGCAATTAAGACTTCTCTTAAGCCATTGAGGTAACTTTTGAGGTTTGAATTGTGTGTGTGATCCGGTTGTTGTGTGACAGATTATGTGAATCAAAAACTAGGAGTTGAAAAGAGCAGAGTCCCTGACTTGAGCAAGAGAGCTGTATGAAACTTATGGGACAACCATGGCTGGACTCAGGGTAAGCATTCAATCCCTTTTGTTTCATGTAATTCAACATGGTATTTCAACTTTTAAGGTTAAAATCACTGATTTTTAGCATTGGGAGTCTTCTGTAGCTGATTATTGAGGAATTTAGCAACCCCCTTATGTGTCATTGGTTAGCAAGTAGCTTAAGAGTGGGCTCCCTTATGTGTCATCGATTAGCAAGTAGCTTAAGAGTGGGGTTATGAGCTGCTTTCAATCAGAACCTACTTCCTGGAATGACTGCAGAACATCTGAGACATACTATCTAGAATTACTCCATGGTTTTCTATGATTTTACTGACCACTACTCTGCCAGGATACCTTTTGCAAATTCATGAAACTGAAACCCTGTTTCTCATCTGTGGTCTTTAAGCCTCAAGGAACTCTCTTCTTGCTCTGCTAATGATAATATATGAATGCAAATATAAAGTGTTCTAGATGTCTTTATTTAATAACTACTACCAATATCAATTTCTAAAATATGGAATTATGATCAACGTTATGGCTAGGAATTGCAATTGGATTGAGAACCTTTTTCTCAACTTTCATGTTCATGAATTCCTTGCATATTTTGACAGTATTCTTTGTTCTACGCAGGCAGTGGGCTATGACTTTGACTATGACGATTACCACATGTATCTAAGAAATCTTGTATCATCTTCTGGTTGGTAAATTTACAGTGATCTAACGTTTCAACTTTCAACAAAATCAGAGAAAATGCCAGTGATTTGACTTTCATTGTTTAGACTGTTTGGAATACCATTGATTGCTTTTGGCCTTACACGGTATCCTGTTTCACTCACTGGAAACAAACATTTCTTATACAATTTTTTTCACGGAAGATTGCCATATGAGAATCTTAAACCAGATCCTATGCTGAAGAACTTGTTATTAAGCATGCCTCAGAGGAAAATTGTAAGATCATATGGATCCCTTCAAATTATTTTTACGATGATATTAAATGAAGTCCTAGGTTTTGTTTGGAAACTTATTAGTCTGCTCGTTAACCGCTTGTAACTCTGTTCTGCAAAAACAAATATTTACAAACAGTGACAAAGTTCATGCTGCAAAGGTCCTTAACGGGCTGGGATTGGAAGATTGCTTTGAAGGCATAATATGCTTTGAGACACTTAATCCTCTTTCAAATATTACTGAAAGAAATAATGAATGGAATATGCCCGCTAATAACTCTACAATCCCGAAGACATCCATAATTTGCAAGCCCTCAAAAGATGCCATGGAGCAGGCTCTTCGCCTTGCAAACGCTGATCCACAAAAAACGGTATGGTAACAAAGATTTTGATGGCCATTTTCTTTCAGCTATCCATTTTTTCACGAAAAGATTGACTCATCCAGGTACCGTAAAATTTTTATACCAAATCCCCTTAGTAAACAAATAAGGATAGCTAACACCTCTGCTTTGGCCCCAGTGTGAGGGTACAGGGGTATCCTATAGCGATACGTTCTCTAAAAATGACCATTTTGGCTAAAATCCCCTAGGGTGAATGACCTACTTTTCTTTTGAGAAGTTATGTTACAGTGGTATTTTCACACGAAAAAGATGCATGTTGCTCTGATCATGTCCCACATACTGTACAATTATCAACTTGTCTCTGAAAACAGTCCTTTTTCAACGAGAAGGATCTACAAAGAGAATATTGTATTGAGTCCCAAAACATAAATCTGAAGGCGTGTGACAGAGATGTTTAAATAAGAAAGAGATGTTTGTTAGTCTGATCACATCCCACATACTGATCAATTATACATCTGTTCCTGAACAACCCCTTTTTAGCAGAGAGGAACTACAAAGGGACTGTTGTACGCAATTGTAATCTAGACTCAAACCAATCTGGAAACCTGCAATTCGACATCATCAATTTTTATTTACCTTATGCATATCATTTCAACAACATCTATTGTAAGAGTTTCTATTTAATCTATTATGTTTCTGTGCATATTTTCTTTGATGACAGTCCTAGGAATATAGCCGCAGGAAAGCGTGTAGGCCTCCATACCGTATTGGTAAAGACCATATAATTGTAAATGGGATATAATGCTTTTGTAAAAATACATAATTGGTTGAATCTTAATCTAATTATGCCGTAAGGCATTTCCCTTTGGAAAATACTCCCCTGATTGCCACTTTCCACCGTTTTTCACCGTTGATCTTTGTGTTAGACGATTGAAGTATTATTCACTGTCCACATGAGTTTTGGTTGGTTAGTGTTTTTCATTGGTTATTGTTTTTCACCATTGATCTTTGTGTTACATGATTCGAATATTATCCACCATCCACGGGAGTTTTGATTGGTTAGAGTAAAATCATTTTACAGTGTAACGGTTTTTGTTGGGGCTTATAGTTGGTTAGGGTAAAATCTTTATACAATATAACGGCTTTTGTTGTGGCTTACCTTCTTGGCACTGGGTCAAAGCATGGACTCATTTACATTTGCGTTGCCGGCGGAGATGATGAGGATCAAAATCCCTTGCATGACCCACAGTGGTTTACAATTTGTTTTTAGACCATTGCAATTCCCGACATGAACCGAGGACAGGATCAATGCTTTGGTGCTTTCATCAGCGACATTTTTTTCGTTATTAGCCATGATCTAATGAGGTGGAGTGCAGAAGTTTATGATCCAGAAACAAGGGCATGGACAACACTGGAGACTATGGGAGATAAAGAGAAGGGAAAGGCCCACTGGCATGTCTGGTTGTTTCTTCTTGCAGCAAGGAGTGATGGGATGTGATTCCAATGAAAACGTGTGGAGGGCATTGGGTTCTCTTGCTAAAACCCTTGAAAGGATTTAGTGTTCTGGGAAGATTTTTGTTTACGGTAATGTTGAGAGTAATGTTAAATTTTGCTATATCTATGAGCCGCCTATAAGAACTGCAACAGGAAAGCAAACAGAGATGATTGGGATGTACAGAGTATTGAGATTTGAAATTAAGTAACAATGATTGATTACCATACTGTCGTTTGAATAATGTAGTAAGAAATTTCACTTTATTGTTATCCTTGAAGGAACATTGGTAATAGATTTTGTTAGTTGAATAGCGTAGTAAGAAATTCGACATTAATGTTATACTTGAATGAACATTGGTAATAGATTATGTTATACTTGAATGAACATTGGTAATAGATTTTAGAGAGTTCCTGCATTAAAAATGATGTTATTTTTGGATGAGTTTAGAGGTGCACAACTAAGCAATGTTGGTTGGTTGTTAAAAATTTCAAAAGTTTTATGGCGTCCCAGAATATTCCAGAATACAATTTTACAGAGATTGAAATTCAAAAAAAAAAATTTAGGTAAATTGTGTGTGGTTATTGATTATTAGATATTTCTATGGCATTCGAGAGGACAATTTTATGGAGATCGAAGCTCAAAATATTTTTTCGCGGTGAACTATGTGTTGTTATTTTTTATTAAATATTTCATTTGTTTCATGGTATTCCAGAATACGAATTATGGACCTTAAATTTGTTGCAGTTTCTCGATGCATATCCTTTCTCTTCTCATTTCATTTTTTCAATTTTACTTTACCAAAATTATACACACTTTGATCAAATCAGAATATTTAAGCCTCCACTTAATGAGTTCTACTCTCACCATCCCATGAGTCGTGAGATTCGGTAATTTTGATATTCAAGTTTTTTCATAATTAAAGTTTATATGTTTAGCATAATGTTAGATTCTATATTTAGTCTTGTCATGATTTTAGCTTTTATTATGGGTAATTTATATATTCACTTTCATGTTTTATTTTCTAGATTCTATATTTAGTCTTTTCATGATTTTAGCCTACAACGACTCAACATGCTATATGTTTTGGATTTTCAAAACAATACTTTTCACCCACAACGACTCAACATGCTATATGTTTTGGATTTTCAAAACAATACTTTCGTTTTATGTTTTGACTAGATCATGAACTAAGATCATGTAAGACATTTTACGATTAATGTAAGAATGTTTAGTTTTTTTCTCATGGAAAAAAATAAAAAATAAAAAGTTTCATATAGTTAAGAATTATGTTTGCATTTTTTTAATACTAGAGAATTTAAAATGATGTTGTTTATTAATTAGGTGAACGAAGTATTACTATAATACAACCTCTAATAATTATAATATGTGTCATGATACATTCAAATAAGCTAACATTATATGAAACACATTTATTAATGTAGTTATGTTAGTTAACTAAAATAAGTTAAAATTTGTAAGTATTGATAAGAATAATAGAAATAATAAATTACAGATTATTATAAAAATAATAGAATGAGTTCCATGTATTGATCCACCCTTCATTGTACAATTATAAATGAGTAGTTGTTAGTGTTGACAACTAGCAAAACCACATTATTAAATGTGGTTGATATACACAGTGAGCTACAACTTAATATATACTATATTATAAACTTATAATAATATTATAAGCTCACAAAATTAGAAAATGCAACATATTATTCATATTATAATCCCAAAGGGTTATAGAGCACAACCGAATTAATAAATGTGGTTAATACATACTGATAAGCTATACCAATCACATACATAAACATATTAGTAAATGTAGTTGAAATTACCCAATAGGCATTAACTGTATAGATTTAACATCCGTATTAATATTGATAATGATAGATAGATATAAATAAAAGTAATATTATAAAAATAATAATTATATTATATTATATTATTAAAAATAATTGCTATTATTATTATTATTTATTTTTAACAATAATTGTTATTATTATTATTTATTTTTTAAACCCTATCATTATTATAAATCCAAGGTACTAATATTATTAACTCTTTGGAATTTATTGTGAGTATTAAAATGTTTAGATATTTGTTTCCAGATATTCTAATTATTCTAATATGATCCCACTGCAGCGGAGAGAGTTGCAAATGTTGGAGAATTCCTAAAGCAAAAAATACTTGTGCCATTTTTTCTCCTTTTGAAGTTGAAACTTCTTCAGAGAAAGACGAATTTCTCTATCTCATAGTTGTTTAAACACTGGGACATAAATAGAAAATGATCTCTAAAACACTAAAGCATGGCACCAATATTTACTGGTCCATTTCAAATTGACATTGAGAAAATAACATATTACTTTTCAGTACTTGGCAAAACTAACCCGTAGAACTTGCTAGAATCCCTACAAACATATGATAAAATATTCAACATCAGATCTATCAACATCAGTCACGCCAACAAGAGGTATCTGTTTTTTTTCAAATTTCCATTCCAGATTGTGCAATGTATCCATCCTTTTTCATTCACTTCTTAGCCTCTCAACTTTGAACTTCATTTTCTGATTCAATAGGGTATCCATTATTTTTCTACCTTTTCTTATTGTGCCAGAATTTTTTTTTACTATTTCAGTCATTTGTCCATTCTTTTTGTTTACTAATTGAGCAATGTTTGATATTGTGAGAGCCTTTATCACTGTTTAGGGCAATACCACATTCATTAGGCATTAAAACAACCTCTCTGTTGTCTTTCTAAGGCTGGGAAAATTGAGCAATGTTTGATATTGTGGGAGCCTTTATCACTGTTGAGGGCAATACCAAATTCACTAGGCATTAAAACAACCTCTCTCTGAGGCTGGGAAAATGCAGAGAGGTTGATCTTCATATTGGAAATTATAGAGCATACTATTTTTATTACTAACATTGGGTATGCTTTTCAGATTTTCAAGTCCAGGCTGGGTAAGAACTCGGATTCTAGATGGCAACCAAAGTCTAAAAACAGGGCATATAGGGAGATCCCAGGCATCAAAGATATGGATGCTAAGACTCCAAAGATCCTTGGGTGGTGCTCACTCTGTGATGTTACCTGCAGCGCAAAAGAAGTTCTTCACAAACAACATGTGTTTGGGAAGACGCACCAATCCAGGTTTAAAAAGTTGAAAGAAAAGGGTTCAGAAGATGTAGTAAAGCCACAGAAAAAGTAGCCACAAGGACTGGTGGGGTGGTGTTCTCTTTGTGAGGTTACTTGTGGAAGCCTAGAAAATCTTCATGAGCTACATATGTCAAGGAAAAGACACCTGTCCATGTTAGGAATGGCAAAGACAAAGGAGTAGGAGATAGCAGAGACTAGCAAAGACAATGTTCTTGGAAAAAGAAAAGATAATTCAGTGAAGGAAGAAAGAGATATGCCATCCAAGAAACGCCACAAGTTACATAAAGGAGATGTTGCCCATGCCCACCTTATAGAGGATGGAAATTCTGAAGCCCATTTACTGGTCTATGGTGAGACAGAAAGTGTTGCTGGTCGCAAAGTTGAGGAAGAAGCTTTTGTCAAAGCTCAAGATGAAGGGGCAAATTAAATGTTCCAAGCTTTCAAGTGTTTTAGGTTTTGTGGACATTAGATTTCAAAATTTTCTTTAAGGTTTTGTGACAGTTGAGACACTTCACAATTGCAGAATAGAAATCCATGGAGATTCATAATAAATTTTTTTGAACATGCTGGAATTAAATATTACGTAGGGTTGAATTTCAAAAATTTTGATGTGATTTTGAACTTTTCATATGTAAACAGTTCTTAAGGTGGTTGTGATTATGAAAGAATTGATTAACCTGTTTGCAAGTTAATTGATTTATCCTTTCAACATTGAAAGGTTTTTAGAGAAGTTTCTCTGTAGTAAGGGGCCTTTGTAAAACTGAGGCACCTGCTACTTTTTTGAGGCTGGGAAAATGCAATTGTCCCTATTCACATGGGAGGCAGGGCAATGCCGCCTACCCTTTCTCCTCGATTGATACCCATGACCTCATAGACACGATGATTAGGGATCCCTACAGACAACCATTATACTTGTGCCTTTTTTTCTTCTTTTGAAGTTGAAAATTCTTCAGAGAAAGACGAATTTCTCTATCTCTTAGTTGTTTAAACACTGGGACATAAATAGAAAATGATATCTAAAACACTAAAGCATGGCACCAATATTTACTGGTCCATTTCAAATTGACATTGAAAAAATAACTTATTACTTTTCAATACTTGGCAAAACTAACCCATAGCACTTGCTAGAATCCCTACAAACATATGATAAAATATTCAACATCAAATCTATCAACATCAGTCATGCCAACAAGAGGTATCTGGTTTCTTTTTCAAATTTCCATTCCAGATTGTGCAATGTATCCATCGTTTTTCATTCACTTCTTAGCCTCTCAACTTTGAACTTTGTTTTTTGATTTAGTAGTGTATCCATTCTTTTTCTACCTTTTCTTATTGTGCCAGAAATTTATTTTACTATTTCAGTAATTTGTCCATTCTTTTTGTTTACTAATTGAGCAATGTTTGATATTGTGGGAGCCTTTATCGCTGTTGAGGGCAATACCACATACACTAGGCATTAAAACAACCTCTCTGCTGTCTTTCTGAGGCTAGGAAAATGCAGAGAGGTCGATCTTCATATTGGAAATTATAGAGAATAATATTTTTATTACTAACATTGGGTATGCTTTTCAGATTTTCAAGTTCAGGTTGGGTAAGAACTCATATTCTGGATTGCAACCAAAGTCTAAAACTAGGGCACATAGGGAGATCCTAGGCATCAAAGATATGGATGCTAAGACTCCAAAGATCCCTGGGTGGTGCTCACTCTATGATGTTACCTGTAGCACAAAGGAAGTTCTTCGCAAACAACATGTGTTTGGGAAGAAGCACCAATCTGGGTTTAAAAAGTTGAAGGAAAAGGGTTTAAAATATGTAGTAAAGCCATAGAAAAAGCATCCACAAGGACTGGTGGGGTGGTGTTCTCTTTGTGAGGTTAACTGTGGAAGCCTATAAAATCTTCATGAGTTGCATATGTCAGGGAAAAAGCACCTTTCCACGTTAGGAATGGCAAAGACAAAGGAGCAGGAGATAGCAGAGACTGGAAAAGACAATATTCTTGGAAAAAGAAAAGATGATTTAGTGAAGGAAGAAAGAGATATGTCATCCAAGAAATGCCACAAGTTACATAATGGAGATGTTGCCCATGCTCAACTTATAGAGGATGGAAATTCTAAAGCCCATTTGTCGGTCTATAGTGAGACAAAAAGTGTTGCTGGTCGCAATGTTGGCGAAGAAGCTTTTGTCAAAGCTCAAGATGAAGGGGCAGATTAAATGTTCCAAGCTTTCAACCTGTTGAGCGTAAAATGGTCTTTGTTTTAGGTTTTCTGGACATTAGATTTCAAAATTTTCTTTAAGGTTTTGTGACAGTTGACACACTTCATGATTGCAGAATAGAAATCCCTAGAGATTCATAAGAAATGTTTTTGAACATGCTGGAATTAAATATTACGTAGGGTTGAATTTTGAAAATTTTGATGTGATTCATAAGAAATGCTTTTGAACATGCTAGAATTAAATATTGTGTAGGGTAGGATTTAGAAAATTTTGATGTGATTTTGAACTTTCCATATGTAAACAGTTCTTAAGGTGGTTGTGATTATGAAAGAAATTGATTAACCTCTTTGCAAGTTAATTGGTTTATCCTTTCGATGTTGAAAGGTTTTTAGAGAAGGTTCTCTGTAGCAAGGGGCCTCTATAAAACTGAGGCATTTGCTGTCTTTCTGAGGATGGGAAAATGCAGTTGTCCCCATTCACATGGGAGGCAGGGCAATGCCACCTACCCTTTCTCCTTGATTGGTACCCATGACCTCAGAGACACGATGATTAGGGATCCCTATAGACAACCCATTACTGACAGAGAACCCACTTTGGGATTGTAGAAAACAAACTTGAAAGTTTGGAAGCCATGATGAAGAGAATCAGGATGTTGGCTCAAATCCTCCAGAAAAAACTGACGGAAATGGGATCTGATTTTCTCCATGATGAAGAAATGACTCAAAAGTAACAGACCCGAGGCAATGACTCTACAAATGTCAACCAAAAACGAACGAAGAACATGCATCATAGAAATTACCAGATAGATAATCATAACTCCATTCAATTTAAGCCATGTCAGTTGATACATTTGATTTCATAGAATATTTTGACAAAGGTGGGAAACAACAAATTACGTGGCTTTGGGAAACTGATAATAGACCATGCTTGGATGGTAGAAAAGGCATTTTACTACAACTAAACTCTACTCTCAAGCCTAAGATAATCACCAATCAATCTCAAGTATGGTATTTCTTACAATTCTTTTCAGCTATTACATTGAGGAGATTTGAACCACTTGTGGAGGGAACAGCTCTCGATGTGACAAAAGGAAGTTTTTGTTTGTTAATAATATGGACAAGTAATCATGTGGAGGAGAGAAATCAAACACTACTAGAATTAAAGCACTCCCATTTAGGCATACTTGTGTAATGGGATAGGAGATTTCTCAAGATCTATATATTTGGTAATGAGACCTTCATTATTCCAGGCATTGACAAGCATATCAATATACATAACAGCAAGAGAGCAGCACTTCTCCTTTAGATTCTCCAGAGTGCCCACATAGGAACCCAAGGTAGCCACTCTCCCACTCCAGGAGTACTGCATATCATTTTAGGACATCATTGCTCCTCTTCAGTAGTCTTCCTACCCTAAGAGTGTTTGGTTTAGCTTCTTATGCATCATGTACAGGTCCAGCCATAGTGAATAAAATTTCTTAAGAGCACCAACCTTTTGATGAGCAGATTCCTAGATGAACAAATTGGGCTTCAAACAAACAGGAACATGCTTGCTTCCATACATAAGAAAATATGGATAACAATGATTTTTGAGTTGTACAAAAAATGGAGAAGCAATAATTGTTTTATCATTATCCATATTAAGTTTAACCTCTCATTGCTATTATAAGGTTTAACACTGAAATGATTATGCTCTAATATGTCTGATTTTGAGTCTGAGTCAGTAAAGAAAAATGCTCAAATGTAACCATGTGCTCCTTCAACAACCATGATGTCATGGTGACTTGGGAGCTCCACAAGCAATTTGTGAATTTCCAACCATTACATTAACCCACTTGCAACGTCTCTCGGTAATTCTTTCCTCACATCTCTATTAGTTACTTAATAGACATTTTAACATGGGATAATGTCTAAATCACATGGAGAAAATCAAGGTCTACAATGGAATTTATTATGAGTATTAAAATGTTTAGATATTTGTTTTCAAATATTCTAAGATGATCCTATTGTAGCAGAGTGAGGTACAAATGTTGGATAATTCCTAAAACAAAAAATACTTGTGCCATTTTGACTTATTTTGAAGTTGAAAATTCTTCAGAGAAAGACGAATTTCTCTATCTTGTAGTTGTTTAAACACTGGGACATAAATAGAAAATGATCTCTAAAACACTAAAGCATGGCACCAATATTACTAGTCCATTTCAAATTGACATTGAAAAAATAACGTATTACTTTTCAGTACTTGGCAAAACTAACCCATAGAACTTGCTAGAATCCCTACAAACATATGATAAAATATTCAACATCAGATCTATCAACATCAGTCACTCCAATAAGAGGTATCTGTTTTTTTTTTCAAATTTCCATTCCAGATTGTGCAATATATCCATCCTTTTTCATGCACTTATTAGCCTCTCAACTTTGAACTTTGTTTTCTGATTCAGTAGTGTATCCATTCTTTTTCTCAGTATACTTTATAGTCTTCCATGCAACAAATTCTGCAAGTGCATAGACGTGTAGATTCATGTGTTGAATCCAGAAAAGTTTAGTTTATTAATGCGGATTAAGTTCTATTTTGTTGCAATTTTGATGTAATTCAGGAACAAGTGACGCAAACAGGAAGAGCCACGAGGATCAACCAGCAGAGCAAGATGTTTCCACTTCTGGTGGTAAATGGTCTTCTATGAAAATTCCTCTACCTAACCTTGATGGGAATATCTCTTATCCAAGTATTGGTATTTAGTATACTTTACAGTGTCCCATGCAACAAATTCTGCAAATGCCTAGACCTGTAGATTCATGTGTTGGCTGCAGAAAAGTTGTTCAGTTTATTAATGTGGACTAAGATCCTTTTTATTGCAATTATGATGTAATTCAGGAACAAATGATCGAAAGCGGAAGAGCCCCGAGGATCAACCAACAGAGCATGATGTTTCCATTTCTGGTGGTAAATTGTATTCTATGCAAATTCCTCTACCTAACCTTGATGGGAATATATCTTCTCTAGGTATTGGTATTCAATCTACTTTGCAGTGTCCCATGCAACAAATTCTGCAAGTGCCTAGGCCTGTAGATTCATGTGTTGGCTGCAGAAAAGTTGTTCAGTTTATTAATGTGGACTAAGATCCTTTTTATTGCAATTATGAAGTAATATAGGAACAAATGACCGAAAGCGAAAGAGCCCTCAGGATCAACCAATAGTGCAGGACGTTTCCATTTTTGGTGGTAAATTGTCTTCTATGCAAATTCCTCTACACAACCTTGATAGAAATATCGCTTCTCGAGGTACTGGTGTTCAGTCTACTTTACTGTCTACCATGCAACAAATTCTGCAAATGCCTAGACCTGTAGATTCATGTGTTGGTTCCATCTCTTCTATCTCCTTAAGAGATGTGCCTGTGACATGACCCCTTATGATGCCTCGTCAATTAAGGACTGTTTATGGATATTAGTTGCTCAATTCCGTACTTGAATGGCCGTTTTCATATGGTATTCCTTTGGATATCTTGGAAAATCTGGGAACATCACCTATTCCATCACTTGATACCATATCTCAGTCATTGTCACCCAGTAACAATCCAATTTCGTCAACTGTGATCCCAAATATGCAATTCTATGATGTCTTATATTTTGACCAATAGTTTAAGGAGAGAATTTTGATTTTGATTTTTGGTGTGATTGCTCTTTTGGAGTATCTTGTTTTCTCTTCAAGAATCAACTATTTTTACAATGTTGTTAGTCCCTTTACAATGTTACAAGTCTTTCCCCTTTCGGTTGTAAAGACTATAGTATTGTATTTTTGTTTTGTCGAAATCACATATTGCATTTCACATTATACCTTATGTTTAAGTCTGAGACTTTATTTAACCTCTTCCCAAGATAGATATCCAATTCTTCAATCCATATATCTTATGTTATAAGTTACATTTTCATTAACATTTTTTCACAAATAAACTAATGCGAGAATTAGTTTACTAACATTAAATGTTTTCATGAGTATCCCTCGAACTTGATGTTTCTTTGCACCATTTTAAACTTTCCACCACCTTGTAAGTTTTATGACTTCTAGACTTTGTTTTATAACATGAAAATGTTTGACAAGTGTTAGAAAATCCTAAAGACAAATATTTTTGCCTATAAATATTGGTACAAATTTAAGAATATTTCTATAATTCTGGTAGTCTACAACATTTAGAAAAAGTGAATAGATATGTTGATATTTAGGTCATTGATTTAATGCACACACTACATGGATAATGGATTTCTGCACTTTATGCCTTAAGGTGTTTCTTTTGCAACATCTAGTGCAAATGCTAGTTATGAAAAAATTGAAACTTTGTGAGAAACTAAACCCTATGACTTTTTGCTAGTTTAAGTCAAATACACAGTCAAATTGAATCGTACGGGACATGCAGCGCTAAATAAACCCTAGTTTTAATCAAAGACGTACGGTCAAATCGAATCGTACATAACATGCACTGCATTGCAATAGCCACAACGAAACCCAGAAACTCTCTTTGCAGATATTGCAAATTTTAATTGAAAGACTGAACCATTCAAACAAATCCTGTTTACCCAGACCTAGAGCTCGTCTTGGACCTCCCGATCCTCCCCAAAGGGAGGAAATGCAACTGTAGATGGGCAACTGCTGTGTGGATAAATGGGGCATTCGATAACAGTGGAAGTATCAGATTTATCAACACACACATACACCTCCAGTAGTTGAACAGTTCCCTCATCGCTTCTGTTGCAATCGATTCCTGGGAGCTGCCCAGTGCTTTGCTTAATGGCTTCTTTGATATTGCTCAAACTGTATTCGCTTCCATCCGGGTTAATACCTGCAAACAAATTACCATTTAATATTACAGATCTAAACATTATTCATTTTGTATGAAAGAATTAAATTTGGCATTGGTTTCAGCGATCACCTGCCGCTTTAAGCGACCCGAGAATGTCTATTTTTTCCCTCAAGGAGAGAGCCCTCTGGAAGTATGAATGCTCGTCAAGATTGAGAGAGCAAGTGCCATGTTTATCCCATTCGTGTCCCCAGAATCTGTGTCCATCGCTGCTGGGACAGCTTAACGAGCCCCAATATTTGTTCAGCTCTTCTTCCAGATCTGAAATCTGCAAATACAAACCATTTTAACGAACCCCAGTGTTGAAGGAGATAAGTGAGCTTTTTGGGTAACATCCAGCCATATAGCCTACAGTTTCATACATTTGGGTTTAAGATTGAAACTTTGTGGTTACAGAATTAAGAATTGGAAATGGTTAATTGAAAAGTTTAAACAACTTTGTGGTTACAGAATTAAGGATTGGAAATGGTTAATTGAAAAGTTTAAAAATAAATTGGATTGCTGGAAATACAAATGGATGTCATTGGAAGGGAGACTGATTATGCTGGAATCTATATTGCATAGTCTATTTATATCGTGGATGCATTTTTTTTTACCGAGTGAAATAATTAGAAGGACCCAATCCATAATGTCGGGTTTTATACGGACAGGGGCCCATAATGAAAAGAAATCAGGTAACATCCATTTGGTACATTGGTCACAAATAGTTAGACCTGCAGAAGACTCAGACTGGGGGATCATAGATCCAGTTATTTCAATAAGGCTCTCATTATTAAAAATACTTGAAGGGTTGTATAGGAAGGAGGCATATGGTCATGTATCATCAAAAATAAATACATGTATGGACAATCTTTTTCGACATGGATTACCAGCCAGGAAAAAATCTCAGATGCCTTTCATTTGGAGAAGCATGATTCATGTACTGCAATTTCTCTTGGCAAATGTGCGTACAGTGGGTGACAGATCTATGATAAAGATTGGTCTAGATGCCATTATCGGTAAGAAAGCGAATCACTCTTTATAGGTCCAGATTCTCAACCGTATTCATGGTAGACATTATTCTTCTCAAACAGATTATACATGAAAGGGCTCACCATATGGGCCTAGAGGCTTGGTATAAGGCAGAGAATTTGGAGCTGCCCCCAAAATATTTTGGGAATGGGAGGATTATATAATAGATCTTCGAAATGTTGGGATCTCATTATATGACAAAGAGGATGATATGACTTGGGTAGATACCCTAAAAAAAAGTAATCACATTTATATGAGTTTGCCTAAAAAGGAGACGGACTATTATTTTCCACAACATTTTCAGGTTATTTGGAAACGGAACTTTCTACTTTGTTCTTAGACGAAGGCAATATGGGATGGGATGTTGGATTATTTCGATATAGCTCTTATGGGACACTTTTAGTGGTTGTTCTCATGCATTAGCTCATGGATCAAAGTCCGTTGTTTCATAGGGCTACCGTTGTACATCTTATGGACCATATGACAGAGACGTAATGCTATTATTTTTTATTAGAAAAGAATGGAGGCTAGTGAGGATATTATTAAGACCTTGGCCTATCTCAACTAAATAGGGTAGTTGCAGGAAAGTAAAGGCTACAAAAAATTTAAATCTAGAGATATATGGCCAACATTTCTTGTTGGGTTTTTTGATGCCACATGTTCAAAGAGAGAATGTGGATGTGGAACAACCATTTATATTTATACTAATAAATTCTATCATTTTTGGTGGGAAGGTGGGAAAGGAAACAATAGTAGAGTTGAAGTTATAGCATTGTGTGGAGTACTGATCGTGGCCAAACGGCTTGGAATAGAACAGATCTAGATTTATGGAGATGCCAAGGGAATAATAGAATGGATCAAGGGAGACAATGATTTCAGTCTCCTATCTTAATCAATTGGTTAAAACTCATTAAAACACTAGTAGAGACCTTCCAGCAATTAAATTTTGATCATATTTATAGAGAGCAAAACTAGACAATTGATCTGCTATCAAAAAGAGGCATAGCAGGAAACAGAAGGATGTTTTATTTCTCTTCTTTCAAACAAGGTGTCATGAGCAATGCAGGTATCATTAATTATTCATAAAAACAAACATACCAGAAATATAAATTTTATGCTTTAGAATGTCCAAATATCATAAAGTTTTTTTTGTAATAGTTAATATTAATTCAGCTATAAACCACATATAGAACATAAGAAATACTATGTAGCAGAAAAATTATTTTCAAACAGAAAAATAAATAGTTTGAGAAGAAAACTTAGTAATATATAATCCAAAGAAGTGGAGATAGAAAAGTGTTCAGGATATATGTACTACCTTTTTATTAATATAAAAGCGTAGTATTATTTTCTATTGGAAAAAATATAAATCCAGCCATGATCATATAAGAAAAACATTAGATTTTATTACTACGCATGGATAAGTATAGAGTGAGAAGCACCTTTGAGTAATCAAATTCTCTAGAAGAATCACAGAACTGTGGCCATTTTCCGGTCCTGTAGTTGGGCCACAGTCCATGAATGGAAAAGTCGGAAGCAGGCTTTCCCGTGCGAGGGTAGCAGCATCCTCTGCGGGTATCGCAGTATGAACCAGGCCACTATATTTACAAGCAACCTATTACCATCAACTGACAGAAGAATAAAGAATAAAGCTGAAAATGAATTTGATGTTCAGAATTACTTCAAGAAAATACCTGTTGAACGAAATAATAGAAATCAAAAGATCTGGCAATGACACCAATGGAACAGCACTCAAAAACGATGAGTGCAAACATTATCCAACGTCCATTGACGCTCAAGCTGGTGGCCATTTTCAAGGATTTTCTGCAATGAACTTTGCCCCTTCTTACAATACCTGTCTATATATCAAATGAATCTGACCTTATATCATGAATCATTCAACATTGTGGATGAAAGCTACGTGACCCATATGATTTTATAACGGTAAAGCTCAAGCTTTCAAGTAAACACACGCCATCGTAAAATATTGATTATAATTTTAGTTTTGTATAGTCGAGAGTAGCTGGCAGTGGTCTCCTCTAACCTAAATTCCATGGCATATGCTCAATGGGATATATTATATGTGAGTGTTGGGTAATTGAAAAGGATAGGACAATGACCCTGTAAATCTCTGTGAGTATATGCTAAAATTGATGGTATATTCTAATGGGGTGAATACATTATATGTAGGTGTCAGATAATTGAGAAGGATAGTTTTGGTATATTCTAAATCAGATGAAAATATTATACCAAAGTACTAGGTAAGTATTAGATAACTGACAAGCGCAATTAACAAGGATCCTTTCTTTGCAAGTTTTCTAGCATATATATTTTATGATATATTTTAATTGAGGTGAATGTATTATATGTAAGTGATCTTTCTTATTATTTCACTTTTTATGGTGTATCTTAATAATAGGTGTGCATATATTATATGTGGGTATCTAGTAATTAAAAAAAAATAGTGATTTGTGTAAGTTATGCTGGCTTATTTTAAAATTTATAGTATATGTAATATTGGGTTATTTGAGAAGGATAGTTGGTAGTAGTCTTTTAGTTTTTAAGGAGTATTATATTTGATTATTGGGTAATTGAGAAGAATAATTAGCACTAATAGTTTCAATATATTTTAAATTTAGTGATATATTGATATAATATAAGTAATTATAATAAATTAAAAATGTCAATTGAAATGGTTTTTTAAGGTTTTATTAATATATTTCAATGGTATATTTTCAATAAAAGAAGATACATTGTATACAAGTTTTTAGTTAATTTTAATTTAATGAATATTATAAGAAGGATTTGAATTTTGGTGAAGAATCAATGTATATCACATTTTAAACAAACCCAAAACATAATTTTATATTAATTAAAAAGAATTGTGCAAAGGCTTGTTACAATACATAGATTAAAGCTCTATGAAAGTAATATTACTAGATAAAATTTTCAATATTATTAAGTAACATGCTGAATAAAAAAGTAAGTCCTTTAGAATCTTCTCTAATTGGGAGTTACACAATTTTCTACTAGTGAATTGTTAAAAAAAAAAAATCCAAAAGACATATTACACAAAAAAAAACATAGACAAGTTTAGAATTGGGAACTTTCTGGTACTTAATATGGGGGGACTCAGTTCTTCAATATCTATAGGATCTCTATTATGAATGATAGATTCCTCTTCAATTGGTCTTGACTTAAGAAAGAGATTGTTGGAGGCCAAGGAGGGAATTCCGAAAGGATGAGTAACAAAAAAAGACTTGAATTGAATGCATTATTCTTTAATAATTTTATTTCTATGTTGTTATTGGAGAAAGGTGTTGTAGCTAAATCTGGAGCAGTTGGGACATTGTTGGTGCAACTAGGACATTGTTGGCTTATCATATCATATAACATATTTCTTTGAAGTTGGGAAAATGTGGGTTTTTAAAGAGCATTCTTATTTCTCTGGGCCTTGGGCCTTTTATGCAGAAAAAAAAAAGTCCAACAAACATGGACAAGTTTAGAATTGGGAACTTCCTTGAGCTTCATGGTCCTTAACATGGAGGAGTTTGGTTCTTCAATCTCCATAAGATCTCTATTGGAATGATGGATTCATCTTCAACTGGTCTTGACTTAAGAAAAAGATAGTTGGAGGCCAAGGAGGGAGTGCCGAAATGATGAGTAACAAAAAGGACTTGAATTGAATGCATTATTCTTTAATAATTTTATTTCGGTGTTGTAGCTAAATCCCGCTAGGTGAAATTAACGAAGGTTTTTGGAGCAGCTAGGACATTGTTGATTTACCATATCACATGATAGATTTCTTTGAAAAGGAATAATTTTATTTACTGTTGCTATTAGAGAAAGGTGTTGTAGCTAAATCTTGCCAAGTGAAAATAAAGAAGGTTTTTGGAGTAGCTAAGACATTGCTGGCTTATAATATCACATGACATATTTCTTTGAAGTTGGAAAAAAAATGGGTTTTTAAAGAGCATTCTTATTGTTGTCGACCTTTATATGGAAAAGACGTTTTTATTAAAACCATTGGGATGGAAGGCCCAATCTCCAAGTCCCTACCCTTTGCTACATATAAATCACCAAGCCAAGTGTGAATTACCAAGGATCTCAACACACAAGCTATCAAGCTAAGGGAAGAGCCCACAAGAATCCATGCAAGTGCTCAACACGTCATATTGTTGTGGGAGCATGGGCACATATAAACACCAATGTAACTTTCCACCTTAGAGATGTGGGATAAATCGGGACTATTAAAGCGACCATAAAATACATTCCAAAAACTAATACCATAGAAGGCACATTCGTTATCGTTTTTTGATAAACATGAAACATTTCTGGGTAGGAAGGTTCATGTTGATGACATTATTGGCAGTATAGGTCAAATGTATTTGTGAGCAGTCCTCTTCTTGATATGTATGCTAGGTGTGGTAGCATAGAGAGAGCACATGAATTGTTTGAAAGAAATTGTAAGAAATAATGCATTGTTCTCCAAAATTTGATGAGGGAATTCCAAAATACCCACGTAGTTGCTTATATTGAAATTGCTCACCAATGGAAAGGAAGAAGAATAAGATCGCTAGAATCTGAGGATTTCTTTAACTGATTGAGTAGATTAAGAAATTTTTCTATTTGCATTGGGTCTCCTTTATCAACCATCTTTGAAGAATGTGTTGCTCCACTTTTTGATGGTTTGTTCCATGGTTATAATGCTACAGTTCTTGCATATGGATAGGTTGATTTTGTTAAGACATATACCATGGGAATTGGCTATGGTTAGGGCGATAAAATAGGAATTATTCCTTAGGTTATGGAGACAATATTTAGGAAGGTTGAAAGCCCAAAACATCAAGAAGAATTTTAGATAATAGTTTCCTTCATTGAGTATTGGAAAATTTAAGGATTTTATCAACTCGATCAGTGAACTGTCTCGTTGTTGTGCTAGTGTCACTGTAGATTGAATTCCCACTAAGGGCCCAGCAAGAAGCAAAAAACTAGCATTTTTTTTGTTTGATGCTCATATTATTTGTACTATTGTTTCAAGTTAAACATATTATCATGATTATTTTAGAAAGAATTCTAAAAGAAGAAGTACATGAATTCTTTGATCCTAATCCTCCATCTACAAAAAATCTAGAAATAATGAATAGTCATAATGGAAAGTTAATTCCCATGCAAATTCAAGAGAATTCAAATGGAATTATAACACTCGTTGGTTCAACAGAGATAGATGTTAGCACTCAAAAAGAAATGGTTGCATGTCTAGTACAAGGGTCACAATTTCGAGAAACTAGAAGGACAAACATCGATCCCCACTCTAGTCGTCCATGTGGTATCTTTAGAATCCCCATTGAGCATATGCAGAGATACAATGTGGTTCTAACAGGAGAAACAAAATCTGTCAATAATGGAGGGGAAGAATTTGTATGTGCAAAGCTTCGCTTGGTGGATCTTATTGGGTCAGAGGGTGTAAAGTGTACTAGTGCTAATGTTCTTCATTAAAAGAAGGCATTCACATAAACAAGGGGATGTTGGCACTTTGGATTTTCATCAGTGAATTGGTAGATGAAAAGCAACTAAAATAAGGAGTTCATGTTCCATATCAAAACAGCAAATTGACTTTCCATTTGCAAGATTCTTTAAGAGCTGTTAGAAGAATAGAAGGAGAGAAAAATTACACACAATACAAATCACTCCCATATATTTTATTGATCACAAAGGTTACATATATATAGGATACAAATTACTAACTTCAACAAATCTAGATCCTAAGAAAGTGAATCTATGACTGGGACATGACATGACTCCAATTCATAAAATAGGAATCATCAACTTATTGACACCTCAAAACTCACAATGAAAACCTATAAATCACATGACACATGACATGGAAGCATTCCTTCCAACACCCTCCCTTAATGCTTACATGGAAATCATTGAAAACACATATTACAACAACAAGGATAATCTATGTCTGGCTAATCTTCATCAGCACTCACATCCACTCTGGAATCTCGCAAACACTACTCTTTCACCACCTCATCTCCGAGCTATCACTTGACCTCCATTTAAAACGTTACTACCTCTAACAATCGTTGATGAACTTTGCAAAATCAACAATATTGACACATCTACTCATTTGGGATTCCGCGACAAGAGTCTTCAAGTAATGAACCATCCTATGGACCAACCACCATCTATCAGATATTTTTCTTTTAGTTATCCGTTAGTTGCTATGATGAAGGTATGGATAATGAATGTGTTCAAAAGTTGATCAAAGAAATTGACCTTACTAACACACAAGAATTGATGTTTCGGACACCATAGCTTCCAGTTTAAGAACCACCAACCCTTTTTATAAACCAGAATTGAAAGAAATAGAAAACTACTTGAAAAAGACATCTCACAACTACAAACTCAATAATCATCAAACTATCAGTTGTCATCTAGGCATAGACAAGTCGCCACATCCCTCCTTAGCACACATCAAAAGTTGTTCATCTAGTTCAATGTTTATCTTGGAGTTTTCTCATCTTCACAAAGCATTAGTTAGAGTGGTCAATTCCAATAACCTTACACTCGCATATTGAGTTGATGAGATTCAATATGTTTAAAATGCAAACTCCATATTTGAGATCGGAACAAGATTGCAACAGAAACATCTGATGCAAATATCTGTTCCCCGCAGAAGTGAAAATTTGATATATGCCTCTAATTCTAACACTTTTGACATATATCACTGGTCACTTGAAACTCCTCTTCACTAGATCTCAGATCCAAATCTCAAATCTAGATCCGTGCAACAACATGTACAATTCATGGGCATGATTTTGCAGATTTATAATATGACAGTGCATGCAATTTTGACAAAACCATCCACGCATGAATTTAACTCCTTTGTAGGGTCTGGGAAGATAAGAAAAAACAAAATTTCACAGATAGAAAGATGACAGATGGATGTGACGATGTTTGAAGAAGCTGCAAACAACAAACATATCTACACACAAAGGATAACAAAAAAAGGTCACACACTAAAAATAAACTCTCACGCATCTATACTAATATGTATAGAAATGATAACACTCAGGATCCCTCACATATTCATGGCCTTCCCTTGAGGGATTCAAGCCAGTACCAGCTCTAATAACATGTTAGAAAAATGGAAGGAGACAGAAAAATTACCCACAACATAAATCACTCCCATATATTTTATTGATCACAAAGGTTACATATATATATCTTATATATATATATATATATATATAATATATATATATAATATAATATATATATATATGATACAAATCACTAACTTCGACAAATCTAGATCCTAATAAAGTGGATCTATGACTAAGACATGACATGACTCCAACTCATAACATAGGAATCAAAAACTTCTATATTGGCACCTCGGAACTCACAGTGACAACCTATAAATCACATGACACATGACATGGAAGCATTACTTCCAACAAGAGTGAACAACAGAACTATGATGATAGCTTGTGTCATCCTTACTTGCAAATGGGTAGAAGAAAACATTTTTACCTTCTGATGGAACTTTGCGTAGGTAGCGCTGGTCAAAAATTCCTTGGAAAGCTCTTAGATGATTCAAAATCTCAAACTACTGAGATTTTCAGAATAGATTTCCAAAATTCCTGTTGAAATTTGTTGTAGAGGGAACCAAGATTTTAATGAGAATGGTGCCTACCTGATAATGCTTCCTCATCTTTGGAATGTGCATAGCCTAGGAAATGACATTTTTCATGAAGGAAGGTGTAATCATGGTTAGAAGAATGTGATCCCATTTCAAAATCCCAATAACTTCCCTCCTAACATTTTCCTTCGGTTCTATAATTGGTTTTGTGGCAATATAGTACTTACTTTTGGTCCTAGTGGGTAATAAAAAATCACAAGCCATGGATATTCGTCAAGAGATGGCAATGAAAGGGCTTGATAATAGTGATTATACCTAAACTGCTCTCATTGGTTACTACTACAATAAAGGAATTGATTGAGAAATCACGAGACCTCATGACAGAAATGATGCATTAAGGCATAAAACCTTATGACATGACATATAATTTTCTCATTAAGGGAGAGGCAAAAATAGAAAGCCTAGAGGCCTACAGTTTGCAAGATGAAACATTGGAAAATGGATTTGTCCAACTTTGCAAGTGAGGATAGGCTCCAAGACCCAATCACATGTTAACAATGTTATTGGAGAAGAATTTTACTCTGAAGAATTTTACTCTGAATAAAAGAACTCATTACAAAAATCGTTGTGGCATTCAACTAAATTAAGAACAATTGAGCATGTTGGAAAATCAGTGTGGCATTCAACTGAATCAAGAAAAACTGAGCATGTCGGAAGGTTTGGTAAGTTTTCTTATACATCAACATCAAAGGGAATCCAAAAATTACATTTATTGCAGTTGAAAAAATGATCAACGACCCATACTAAAGATGCTCCCAGATCAATGGAATTGCGACAAAAAAAATACATGGCCATTAAAATAGACGAGGGGTGGCGCAAATTTGTCGTGTGAGACTGCCAAGCGAAAACCAATGGTGGTAATCAATCACATTTTTAGCACTTTGTAATTCCTTTAGGCCGAAGAGAGGAACCCACAAGTAACCACAAACTAATCTTTAGGGTTGGAAGCTAGCCCTTCCAAACCGAGAGAGGGCTCTCTCTTATGAAATATTATGGATCTTAGGCTAGGTATATAGATCAAGGTAGAGTAATTTATGGCAGGGGAGAGGGAAAACTCATTGGGCATGGAGTCAAATTAAGCTAAATATTTTTAGTGCTATGATGGGAAAATGGGGAACCCTTAGACAGGGGCATGGTAGGCAATCATTTATGGTGTCTTTGTCAAATTTCATTGTAGATAGGTGAGTAGAGATGGAATTGATAATATCTAAATCATCTAGCTAAGGATTAATTTTAAATGTTATGGAGGAGGAAAACCACTAAAATGTTTATTTACTTATAACAGAGTAGTTGAAAGTAAATTTTGAAATAAATTTGTTTAACTAAACACTAAAGACATAACATTTAAGCATGGATATAATAGAAGATAAAGAAACACAAAATAGATATAAACATCACCATAAATGATGGACATAGGAATCCATGAACAAGTAGACTTCAGCGTTCATCATTCACTGAAATTTTCAAATGGAACTTTACAATGCACAATGTCTTTTCTTTATCACACATTGACCAAGTAACTCCTTTCTATATAAATTTACCAATAGATAGGAAAAACTCCTTCCCAAGCTAAGGAGGTCAAGTTCAAGCATTTCCCCAAAGATAGAATCTATTACATTAAGAATTGGAACTACCTGCTAGGAAATAGGGATCAAATTTATGGAAAATAGGGGTCAAATATTAGATCATATCTATTGAATAATGATAGTTGTTAAAAAAATGGAGGAAATTTTTATAGATGATATTATGTGTGAGCGAAAACTCTCTCAAATTTGGAAAATTCTTCTCCAGATCCTCATAATTGGTGCCCAAATATCATGACTAAAACAGGAAATGACAAAATCTTAAAAATATGTTGTAAAGATTCATTTGAATCTTCTAATATATGACACCTGTGAAGAAATATAATGAGGTTTTCATTATTTAGCTCCTTTTTTACAAAAAAATACTTTTGCTTTTAAATAATCATCTTTATTTGGTCATAAACTAATCTTGAAGTTAACTACTAAAATAGTAAAAATTGTAGTGAATTCACCATTCTCATACTTTTGATCATCTCCTAGATTTATGAATGGGTCAGATAGGTGAAAGACAAACCCTAAAACATCATACACTTGTTAGAAGACATATTTTCAAACTACAAACCTCTATTCTTGAAAATCATCACGTATAGAAAAAGCAAAGCAACTGAGCGTAGCGAAACTTCACTTGCATGGATTTGACGAAGTGTTGATGTCTCTAACTGAGAAAAATGGTTGATGAATGATGTTGAAAATCTCAAATATCTTCTTTGAACCTCCATACATAAGGAGTGCAAAAATTTTGGTCTCGCTCTCTTCACAAAAACCAAGGACTCGATCTGTATGAGATCACAGCAACATTTTTACAAATTGACCAAAATGATGAAAAGACTAAACTTGATTTTAATAAATATAGAATAAGACTCTAACACGCACTACCTCCCCTTGGATTTTTCAAAACCACTAAAGAGACTCGTACGCAAAGTGGTTTATGGTTTCCAAAAACCATATGTGGTTTTGACTACGATAGAAGCAAATGTACATTGATGTTCTCACCTTTTGCAACAAATGCCACAATAATCTAGGACCTGCACACACCATCAACTGCCACCAAAGTTAGTGTACCTCCAGCTCAGCTCCAACGTAGCTTTTAACAAGCAGGGCCCAATAAGATTACTTCTTGGAAATAGTCTTTTTTACTTTGCAAAGCCTAACTTTGTAATATTCGAAAGGCTCATTAAAATGCATTGTAAAATTCTATGAAACGTCGGGGGTCTTAATCATTGAAGGTGGCATTAATTAGAGAAATATACTATATATATATATATATATATATATATATATATATATATATATATAATATATATATATATATATATATATATTAGATATATATATATAATTATATATTATATATATATATATATATATATAATTAAATTTTTGTTTTTAAATGCTATTAGAAAACCTGTTATGTAAACTATCCTTGTATAAAAAACTTACAAAAGAAGTTTTGGATTTTAATAGAAATCAATTTCATAACTTATTCTTTACAATTAGGTTGGGAAAAGATATAAAAGTATGAAATAGGTTAGGAAAGTTTGGAGGTTTAGGGTTTCGAATTTTGCTAATTGTGAGATAATGTAATGAATAAGTCTCTTTGAATTGAAGAATACAAACCAATTTTGATTCCAGTTTTTGAGGTAATTGAAAATTTGTTTTCTCTATTGTGTGCTCATTATTTCATTTAATGTTTTATTCTACTAGCATGAGTGTAATGTAGCAAGAAATCTCTTTAAGTTATCATTGTGAATTTATCTTGAATGGTACTCAAATTTCATATTTAAAGAGTCTTAATGGGTGCTCCACCATGTTGAAAATTCCTCCATATATTTGAGATTTTCAGTATTCTTTCTGCAAGTTTAATACTCATATTCTTAATTGCCTAAGTTATCAAACTATGTTCATCTTCATCCTTCTTCTAGCCACCTTTTTAATTAAAGCTCCACAATCCTCTTTTATCTTGGTGACTCTGGTTTTAAAGATAAGTTTCAGAATTAGACCATTCATTGTAACCCTCATGGTCCCACTCTTTGGCCACATATTGTAAATTTTTTACCAAACTTGTAGACATATTGGGCATTGGTTCCCCCAAAATGTTGCAACAAAAGGGTTAAATGATTGTCGCTTTGCATCTCTAAATTAATTTTCCATCGCTAAATTAATTTTTTGGAGATTGTGACTAGTGCATGTTGTTTGTTTGGTTTGTTCATCTCCTCCTATCGATGTAACATATTTTTCTTATTTGTTTTACTACTCTATTTCTCCTTTATAACTTATTGGACAATCATAAACCAAATTAATCGAAATGGACACTAGAAAGATAGAGGAAACCACATTGAGAGTGACTAAAGCTGAAGTGGAGGACCAAATATTTAATCTAAAGTTAAGAATCCAGAGAGGAATGATGTTATTTAGAAGCAAAAAAAATGTCATTAGTTGTTTTAAAAACCACATAGATATACCAATACACAAGGGGTTTCTTGACCAAGGATGTCAATGAATCCTTCATTGAGTGATGACCACAAATTGATCCAAAGAATAGGCACATAGAGACCATAGAAGTTATGAGAAGAAACAAACTTTGAATTGGTTTCATAGCCATGGGAACTAGGCCCTGCAATAGCTAAAGCGACTTAGCCTTATTTACAAAATTCAACAACAGCCAAAACAAATCCATGTGAAAATTAGACTAGACCATTTAAGTGAAACCCATCATCCCATATATCATATGAGATCTCATATTACATTGATTATCAATGAGAAAACTAAGTTGAAATGCATGAAATGTATGAGGGATATCTTGAGCCCCTATCCATTACATAATTTTTCCACTGGTTGAAATCCATTAGTGATAGGATGATTTGATTGATTGTGGTTGGGATCCCATTAGTTAACCAACTAACAAAAACTAAATCCTCATTTTTCCTTGCCACCACTAGAGATGTGGAATTTTCAGCCCAATGATTATCCTCTATGTCCAATTCTTTCATGATGTGGCAAAATGAGGTTGATCAAAATAATTTAATAGTTGTTTGATGCAACATGATTTGAGTTTATTATTTCTAACTCGTTGAAGTCCATCATACATTATTTTGATTATAACAATTTGATCCAACATGCTTTGAGTTTGTTATTTTTAACTCGATGAAATCCATCCTACATTATTTTGATTATGATGAAAGAGTCCATATTTTAAATCTTCATAGTTATGAGCCTTTACCAATTTTTTTTTTATAAAGTTACTAAAAACATATTAAAAATTTCAAGAAAAGAAATACTAGTTACCTCTTTTAAAATTTCAACCCTCTTTTAAGATTTCAACTGACTCCCATTCCCATCCATGTCCCCTAATACTATATCACATTTACAACTCAAATTAAAATTTAAATAAATTAATCTATTTTATTTTCTTTTAATATATTCAATCGTAGATAAACTACATCTCTGCAAATGCAATTAATTAAACCAGTTTTAAAATTATACTATTTTTATTATGAATACATATATGAATTATCATTTCATAAATAAAAGATTAATATATAACTGAGTTTTAATTTTGAAATTAAATTATTATTAGTAAAAAAATAACAATATTCTAACGGAAAGCGCTTAAAGGATATCAATAACATTACGCTATTATTTTACTTTGAAATAATTTTTTACAACCCTTCACAACTAACCCGTAAAGGGTGAGCGTTCAATCACTGTGAGTCGCGTTCTCTTTCTATGTAACTTTTTTAAAGATGGCTCTCATAATTTTGAAAGCTATCCGGATTACCTATCAGATTAATTTGCAAAATACGATTGCAATTAATGTGTCATTTATTTATAATAAATGTAACAGACTATGCATGTTACTTTATTCCTTCACTGAAAATGCTGTCGGCCATTTCCACGCAGTTGAAAGAATCTCCAATAATTTATGCGCATCTTAAACTTTTTTTTTTTCCCTATGAAATTATACAAGACGGTGATAGGGCTATATAAAAGGAAATTATTATTATAACCGCTGATTTTGAAGTGGAGAAAGGAAACATGAAATTTTTATTTTTTCTTTAATTTATTATTGATTTTTTTTAAGTGATTCATGAAGGATTAATATGATATTTATACATGTTTTTACATGTGGTCATCATGTTGTGTATTAGTTTTTGGAGTTCTACTCCGTGTAGAATTTGGAGTTGTCCAAGCACATAGTAGAGGTCCAAAAGTTTACTTACAACAATACAATATAAAATTTCGCAGTATACATATGTTTCTTATTTATCTTAATACATTTATTTATCTTAATACATTTATTAGAGATTAGTAAGTAGGTTATAGGGTAAAAATATATAGGATAATCATATACGAAGAGAATTACTTAATAATTATGAGAATATAAGAACTATTAGAATAGATTTATTTAAGAATTATGAGAATCTATTAGAATGTAAGGGAAATGTAAGGTTTACTAAGATTATTGTTTGGAGGTTTATTGGGTCTTGGATAGATGGTGATCGGGTGCTTTGTTAAGGCACTCCATGATGGAAAGTTACCGGTTCAATTACCTGTCCCGATTTGGGTGATATATTAGACATGATGAAGATGTAGTCTTGCCAAGCTTTAAAAAAAAAATTACTGCTTGTAAATCGACTTTTTTTATTTCACAAAGCCTATCTTCGTAATATTCAAAAGGCTCATTAAAATGCATTGGGAAATTTTATGAAAGGGCAGGGGTCTTTATCATTGAAAGTGGCACAAAATTTTTATATATTAATATATAGATATATATATATATTATATATATAATATATATATTATATAAATATATATTCTATTACAAAATGGTTAGGTAAATTTCCTTGTATAAAAAAAAATGTACAAAGCAATTTTGAAATGTATAGAGATCGGTTTCACAATTGATTCTTGACAGTTAGGATAGGGATAAAAAGGAAAAAAATTGAAAGAGTGACAGGGGTTGAGAAAGTTTAGAGGTTTAACGGTTTAGAGTCTGCTAACTGTGAGATAATGTAATGAACAAATCTCTTTCAAATTGAAGAATGCAAACCAATTTTGATTCCATATTTTGGGGTAATTGCATATTTATTTTTTGTACCGTGTGTTCATTATTTCATTAATGTCTTCTTCTATTGGCATGAGTGTAATGTAGCAACAGATCTCTTTAAGTTATGATTGTGAATTTATTTTGAATGGTATTCACATTTCAGATTTAAAGAGTCTTAATGGGTGCTCCACCATGTTGGAAATTCCTTCATATCTTTGGTCTTTTCATCATTCTTTCTGCAAGGTTAATACTCAGATTCTTAATTGCCTAGGTTATTAAAGTTTGTTCATCTTCATCCCTCTTCTAGCCACCTTTTTAATTAAAGCTTTGCAATCCTCCTTTATCTTGGTCAATCTAGTTTTAAAGATAGGTTTCAAAGTTAGACCATTCATTGTAGCACTCATGGTCTCACTCTTTGGCCACATATTTAAAAGTTTTTATCAATCTTTTAGATGTCATGGGCATTGGTTCCCCCACATGTAGAAATTGTCTCAAGGGTTACAACAAAAGGGTCACATGATTGTGGCTTTGTGAGAGGCATTTTCCATCTCTAATTTTATTTTTTGGGCGATTGCGACTAGTGCATGTTGTTTATTTTATTCACTCATGTCTTCGTATCGATTTAACGCATTTTTCTTATTTATTTTACTACTATATTTCTCCTTTACAACTTCGCGGTCAATCATAAGCCAAATTAATCCAAATGGACACTGGAAAGATAAAGGAAACTACATTGAGAGTGACTAAATTGGAAGTTGAGGACCAAATATTTAATCTAAAGTTGAGAATCCAAAGAGGAATGATGTTATTTAGAGACAAAAAAAATACCATTAGCTGTTTAAAAAACCACATAGATATACCAAGAGACAAGGGGTTTCTTGATCAAGGATGCCAATGAATCCTTCAATGAGTGATAATCACAAATTGATCCAAAGAATAGGCATGTAATGACCATAGAAACTATGACAAGAAACAAACTTTGAATTGGTTTCATAGCATTGCAAACTAGGTCATGCAATAGCCATAGAGACTTGGCCTTCTTTATGAAGCTCAACAACAACCACAAAAACTTCATGGGAAAATTAGACTAGACCATTAAGTGAAGACCCATCATCCCATATGTCATATGAGATGTCATATTACATTGAATATCAATGAGAAAACTAAGTTGAAATGCATGAAATGTATGATGGATATCTTGAACCCATATCCATTACATAAATTTTCCACGTGTTCAAACCCATTGGTGATAGGATGATCTGATTGATTGTAGTTGGGATCCCATTAGTTAACCAACTAACAAAAACTAAATCCTCTTTTTTCCTTGGCACCACTAGAGATGTGGCATTTTCAACCCAATGATTATCCTTTATGTCTAATTCTTTCATAATGTGGCAAAAAAAAACTTATCAAAATAATTTAATAATTGTTTAATGCAACATGATTTAAGTATGTTATTTCTAACGTAATGAAGCCCAATATTATTTGGATTATAACAAAAAAGTCCACATTTTATATCTTCATAATTGATTATGGTAAGTCTTTACCAAAATAATAATCCTTTGCAAAATTATTAAAAACACATTAAGAATATCAAGAAAAAGACACTAGTTACTTCTTTAAAATTTCAATAGCTCCATCCCCACCTATTTTCCTTAATACTATATCACATTTACCACTCAAATTAAAAATTTAATTAAATATATAATATTTATATATTTTAATTAAAAAAATAAAAAATACTTTTCATAATTTTTTAAATTATTTGAAATAAATAAATAGCATTTAAAATAAAAATAATCTCTTCTCTTTTCTTTTAATACATTTAATTGTAGATAAATTACTCCTTTACAAATACCATTAATTAAACCAAATCTAAATTATATTCATTTATTATAATAAATATATAAATTATTATTTCATAAAAAGAAAATTATATATATAAGTTAGTTTTATAAAATACGATTGCAATTAATGTGACATTTATTAATAATAAAATGTAACAGACTATGTATGTTACTTTATTCCTTCACCAAGAATGTTGTCGGCTATTTCGACGCAGTTGAAAGAATCTCCAATAGATTATGCGCATCTTACACTTCTTTTTCCGTATGAAATTATACAAGACGGTGATAGGGCAGCAGGGCTACATAAAAGAAAATTATTATTAGAAGTGCATATCCTGAAGTGGAAAAAGGAAACATGATTTTTTTTCCTTTTAATTTGTTATTGATTTTTTTTAAATGATTCATAATGATGAATATGATATTTGTATATGTTTTTACCGGGAGTTTTTGAAGTTCTACCGTGTAGAATTTGGAGTTGTCTAAAATTCCGTACATGGTAGAACTCCAAAAGCCGATTTACAACTATATATATATCATAGATTTTCTGTAGGGTTAAATATATAGGATGAATTATTTAAATTAGCACAATTACATTAATTTACATTAATGAACGTGATTGAGATATATTAAAGGTATATATCAATCAATCACATGCAGAATCAAGATAAAATTAAAATTTAATATATAATATTAAAATTAATAAAATTTAATGTTTACTATTAAATGTTAGTATGTGACATTTGACTATGGTCAACCATGTTTGACCATGATTATCAAACTTAATGGATTTATATTAAATCCTAGGATTAATATTATAAACCATGTGAATAATATTATACCCTAGGAATATGAACCCTTACATTAATAAACCCAAGGGAATAATATTGAACCCAAGGGATTAAGATTATAAACCCAAGATATATAAACCCTAAGATAAATATTATGAACCCTAAAATAAATATGGTTGGCCATGGTTGATTTTCATATTGACATATGCGACATTGGACCATGCTTGACCATGGGCAACCATGATTGATTTACATATCGAGACAATCTTTGTCACAATGCGATGTTGGACCATGGTTCCAACACCATGGTTGGTTTCATCTTGAAACAAACTTTGTCAGAATGCAATGTTGGACCATAGTTGACCATGTTTGACCATGGTAGACCATGATTGATTTTCATATCAAGAAAATTCTATGATATACACTGCGATAAATAATATAAACCAAGATATATAAAGCATATGGTAAATATTTTAAATGTTAAAATAAACATGGTTGACCATGGTTGATTTACATATTGAGACCACCTTTTTGTCACAATAGAACATTGGACCATGGTTCAACATGGTCGACCATGATTAACTTTGTCATAATGTGACATTGGACGATGGTAAACCATGACCGACCATGGATGACCATGATTAACCATGGTTGATTTTCATATTGAGACAATATTTGTCACAATGTGACGTTGGACCATGGTTGACCATGTTTAACCATGGTCAACAATAGTTAACAATGGTTGACCATGGCTGATTTTCATATTCAAACAATATTTATTACAATGTGACATTGGACCATGATTATAAACCCAAGGGATTTATATTAAACCCTAGGATTAGTATTATAAACCCTATGAATAATATTATACCCTAGGAATATCAACCCAAGCAATAGATATTATAAACCCAAGTGAATAATATACCCAAGGGATTATAAACCATGAGAATAATATTAAAGCCAAGGGATTAATATTATAAACCCAAGCTGTATAAACCCTAAGATAAATATTATAAACCCCAAAATAAACATGGTTGAGCATGGTTTCCTAGGGTTGATTTTCATATTGAGACAACATTTTCCATAACGGGATGTTGGACCATGGTTGACCATGATTGATTTTCATATCAAGACAATCTTTTTCACAATGAGATGTTGGACCATGGTTGACTATAGTTGACAATGGTTGATTTTTATGACGTTGGACCTTGGATGACCATGGTTGCCACAATGCGATGTTGGACCATGGTTGGCCATGATTGATTTCTATATTGAGAAAATATTTGTCATAAACCCAAGGGCTTAATATTAAAAACCCAAGGGATATAAACCCTACGATAAATATTATAAACCCTAAAATAAATATTAAACCCTAATATTCAAATATTATAAATCTTAAGATTAATATTATGAGCTAAAGGGATTAATAAACCCAAGGGATTACTATTAAAAAATCAAGGAATTGTAAACCCAGCGAATAATGTTGAACCCTAGAAGTAATAATAAACTCGAAGGAAAATAAAACCTAAGATCAATAAACCCAAGAGATTACTATTATAAATCTAAGGGATTAATAAACCCAAGGAATTTATATTGTAAACCCAATGGAATAAAATACCAAGGGATTTATATTAAATCCTATGATTAATATGATAAACCCTGTTAATAATATTGTACCCTAGGAATATGAATTCTTAGATTAATAAATCTAAGGATTTGACACTATAAATCCAAGGCACTAATAAACCCAAAGGATTAATACTAAAAACCCAAGGGAATAATATTAAGCCCAAGGAATTAATATTGTAAGCCCAAGGTATATAAACCCTAAGATAAATACTATAAACTCTAAACCAAACATGGTTGACCATGGTTGAGATTCGTATTGAGACAATCTTTGTCACAACATGATGTTGGATCATGTATGACTATGACTGGATATGATTGAATTTCATATTGAGAGAAGCTTTGTCACAATGCAACGTTGGACCATGGTTGACCAGGGTTGACCATGATTAACCACAACTAATTTTCATATTGAGACAATCTTTTTCACAATGTGACACTGGACCATGGATGACCATGGATGGCCATGGTTGTCACAATGTGACGTTGGACCATGAGACGATCATTGTCACAATGTGACCATGAGACAATCATTGTCACAATGTGACCATGGTTGATTTTCATAATGAGACAATCTCTGTCACAATGCAACATTGAAAATGGTTGATATTCATGTTGAGACAATCTTTGTCACATTTTGGCATTTTACCATGGTAGACCATAATTGACCATGTTTGACCAATGTTGAACATGGTTGACTGTGATTAATTTTCATATTGAGAAAATCTTTATCACAAACCCAAGGGAATAATATTATAAACTCAAGTGATATAGACCCTAAGATTAATATTATAAACCATAAAATGAACATTAAACCCTAACATTAATATTATACATATGAGGATTAATATTATAAGGTCAGAGAATTAATAAATCCAAGGAATTATAAATGGAATGGAATAGCATTTAAACGTAGTATTAATAATTAACAATAGGAATATAAACTCTAAGATTAATAAACCCAAGGGATTATTATTCTAAACCCAAGATATTAATAAAATCAAGGGATTAAAATTGAAAAGCCAAGAGATTAATATTATAAATGTAAGTGATTAATAAACCAAAGGAATAAATCCAAGAGGTGTATATTAAACCCTATGATTAATATTATAAACCCTATCAATAATATTATACCCTAGGAATATGAACCCTCAAATTAATAAACACAAGAGGATGATATTATAATTTATAGACCAGGGATTAATACTACAGACCCAAGGGAATAATATTAACCCAAGGGATTAATATTGTAAACCCAAGGGATAATATTGTAAACCCAAGGGATATTAATCGTAAGATCAATATCGTAAACCCTAAAATAAACATGGTTGACCATGGTTGAGTTTCATAGAGACAATCTTTGTCACAACGTGACGTTGGACGAATAAACCATAGGAATATAAACCCTAAGATTAATAAAATTAAGGGATTATTATTTTCAACCTGAGGGATTAATATTGAAAACCAAAGAGATTAATATTATAAACGATTGGGAGTAATATTATAAATGTAAGTGATTCATAAACCCAAGTAATTTGTATTATAAACCAAATGAAATATAAACACAAAGGACGTGTATTAAATGCTATGATTAATATTATAAACCCTATCAATAATATTATACCCTAGGAGTATGAACCCTCATATTAATAAACACAAGGGAATGATATTATAAACCCAAGGCAGTAATAAACCTAAAGGATTAATACTAAAAACCCAAGCGAATAATATTAAACCCAAGGGATTACATTTTGTAAACCGAAGGTATATTAATCGTAAAATCGATATTGTAAACCCTAAAACAAACATGGTTAATGATGGTTGAGTTTCATATCAAGGCAATCTTTGTCACAACATGACATTGGACCATGGTTGAACATGATTGATTTCCATATTGAGAGAATATTTGTCACAATGTGACATTGGACCCTGGTTGACCATGATTGACCATCGTTGATTTTCATATTGAGACAATATTTGTCACAATGTGACCATGGTTATTGACCATGGTTGACCACGATTGACCATAATTGATTTTCATATTGAGTTAATCTTTGTCACAATGTGATGCTCAAAATGCACAAATCTTCAAAATAATAAACATTGAAAATGCCTTAAAATGAGAAATGTCCTACACATGTACTCATAGATATCATTATAATATTTCTCAAAATACTTAATTTTAGACATTTTTCTAGCCTATAAAACAATCAATAAATCCCAAAGCTTTTGAGTGTTATAAAAGGAGTTCCATTAATGGCGAGCATCGCCAGTGTTGTAGAGCATAGCCAAGGTTTTCTATATGCATCATCGTTGTTATTAAGGCCCTCGAAAAATAAGTGATATGTAATAGTCTCTGGTTAAAAATCCATGTAATAAAGTTAATAAAGGAAAAATAAGACGAAGGTCACCGAACATGTATTCCAATTTTAATGTTGGGAAAAGCATCGTAGTGAGTATTCATTTGGTTTATTATGGCTAAGGGGAAATTGAAAAAGGCAATGGAAAAGGAATTGAAAAGGAAAATAGGAATTAGTTTGTTAGGCAGGTTCATATTCATGACATTAGTGGCAGTATAGGTTAAATATCTTCTTTATATGTATGCTAGGTGTGGTAGCATAGAGAGGGAACATTAATTGTTTGAAAGAAATTGTTGAAACCAATGCATTGTTGTCTTTCATCAAGTATTGGAAAATTTAAGGATTTGATGAACTTGATCGGTGATCTCTCTCATTGTTGCACCAGTGTCACTTTAGCTTGAATTCCCTCTAAGGGCCCAACAAGAAGCAAAAAACTAGCATTGCATTTCGTTTGGTGCACATATTCTTTTTGTTATCACTCCAAAATTTCTCTTGAGTTGTCATGAAAGAAATGATAGAGGTAACCACAAACCTACTTTGGAGATTAGGATCTAGCCTTCCTAATGCTCAAAGAGGACTCTCTCTTTATGATTTAACTTTGTTTAGTTAATTGATTTTAGGCTTGTTATGATTGTACTTGGGTTTTGATTTGGATTTGGTGGTGGAATTACTGAATTAGATGGATAGAGGGATGTCTTTTACCATTTGGATATGGGGTCAAGTGTCAAACAAATAGGACACGATCAAGTTCTAAAAATAGTGTCTACATGGCAAGGTAGCTGAGTTATTTCAGATCTTAAGGCTGGATGATGAAATGGTTTACAATCGGATCTAAGGAGAAATTAAGGGTTCCTTAGACAGGATTATGAAAGAAGTGAAAGAGGTCAACAGGGATGGGAGAGCAATTAAGGATTCTCAGATCTAGCTATCAGAAGAAATCATAGAAATGATTAAATGTTCAAAACAGAGTGTACTTAAAAAAATTCTGAAATAAATTTCTAGTTAATTCATTCACTTTAGATAACATGTAAGTTTGTGAAATACATAAGAGAATAAAAATTTGAAAAAAGAAAATACTTCACTGTAATAGCTCAACACATGAATCCTATAATGCAATCTCTTTATTACTCGGTCCATTCCGCTGACTTGAAAAATTAGTAGAATAACCCTCAGGTTTCAGATCAATACAACTATAGAAATGTATAGAAATTCACACTCAATACTTCGAATTATGAAGTATTTATACAAAAATAGTTTACAAAATATCCCAAATTGTCTTGGAAATTAATCTAGGAGAAAGAAATAACTTCATGCAAGAAGATAGAAACAGATGTTCAATTATTGTATGCTATCTCGGTTTATTTGGTTGAGCTATATTTATGCTCTGATATTTTGTTGTTTATTCTCTACCCTGTTGTTGGTCTTCACACTGACTGTTCTTCTTACTTTGTCCTTTCTCAATTGATACACTTTCACCTAATACTCTTTCATCTAGTTGATCTGTCACTTTTCTTTCACTGTGTTGTTTTCACTTCTACCGTGCACTTTTTACAGTAGGTTATTTAACTTTTCCCATGTGTTTGCATCTCATAATTGAATATTTACCATCCTCCTGTAAATTTCATCTACTTCTGTGTACTTGGAAAAAGTGGGTTTATTTACAAAAATGTTATGAAACCAACTCACAAAAAGATAGAAAAGATAGATCAACGCCTTAGAATTCAACCTCTTCGAGGGGGCAACCTCCTTTACATTACACAAATAAACAATTCTTCGATGATACAAATCAAAAGACCTCCTTTCTATATATAGGAGCCTAAGGGGTCATAATATAATTAGAGCCGACATAACAATAATAATGTAAGGGCACAATAATAACAATAGTGGGCTTCTATGGGGCACAATAGTAACAATTTGGGCACTACATGGGTACATCAATATAATAAGGGGGTTTTACTACTAACAATAAGGGGTTACCCTAGAAGTATAGGTGCCTAACAAAAAATTTGTTTTACCTCATGCTCAAGGTAAAACAGGTTCTCAAATGTTTGATATAGAACCTTTCCAGTAGGCATCCCGTTCATGGAAGAATTACTTGCATGATCCCTTGCCACCACTCTTATCCTTCTATTGTAATCTTCCTGTGACATCAATTTGTCATTTATCACCAAGGGATTTGGTAGACCTTTCTGCCTCAAAACATCAAACTTTATCATGAACCTGTCTATAGCCACCTGCATGGTTTGGCATTTGTCTTCAAGGTTCATCATCAAATTCCTCTTGGTGAGCACCTTTTTTACTTCTAGTATGGTGCTAGTCCTGTCAAGTATGTCTAGCTCCTGCAACTCATATTTGTTTTTAAAGTTAAGGAAATGAATTATTCTAGTGGCTTCTTCTGGTGTGTCTCCCAGTTCTGCCTTAACAATTTGTATTGCTTCTATAGCCTCTTTGACTAAGTCACTTTGTTCAAAGTTGACTTGAATGGATGGCCAAATATCATTGACAGAGTCAATGATATTGGTCCACAATTGTTCTTTAGCTTGGTCAAGTGGCTCCTTCAATGTTAGTTCTTTCTCTAAGCTCTTCATTCTTTCAGTCAACCTGGTCGACTTTTGAACTTCCTCCTTGTGCATAATTTTTGTAAGCTTATTGTCATTCTCTAAACTTGTTATCTTTTCTTTAAGCTTGTTTATCTTTGTGGTCTAAATGGACATGTCCTCCATTACTTTGACCATCTTTCTTGCCTCATCACTTGACTGGGTTGCTGCTGATGTCGAACCTGTTGTTGATGTAGATGTGGCAATTGGTAGTGTTGTAGTCAGTGGAGTTGTAGGAGCCAATGAAGCAGCCAAGGTGGATGGTACTGTTGTAGTCACCGTTGGAATGGCAGTGGCAGTGGCAATCTCAAGGCTGGCCTATTTTAATTATATCAAGTTGTCCAACTCCTTCTCCATCTCTTTCAACTGATCATTCAATTGGAGAATAAGGTCCATCATGTCCTTTTGCTAGGTTTGGCTTTCAAGGATTTATTTTGTCTGTGGATGCTCTGAATGCGGAAGTTTTAATTTCTTCTTCAAAGAAGCAATATCCTCATTCTTTTTCTTTATCAATTTCTCTGTGGCTTTGACATCACTGGGATTATACCCAAGCTCAATTACGAAGCCTTCCAGTGACTTGATTCTGTTGTCCTTGGCCTGTGAGGATGCCTTTTCTAGCTTGTACTGTGTAATGATATTATCCAATGAACTTTGAAGTTTGTGTGCAGTAATAGCTTTAGCTGTCATGGTGTAATAGATCATCTCACCTGCTTGCTTGTGGAACTCAATTTGGTCAATGGGGTGAACATCCCTGACCAAAACCTCAAAATCTATTTTTGATGGTTTATTGATGATCTTCACTGTTGGAGTATAGGTTGCATGAATGTCACTTGCATCTTCCTTATTTTGATGTCAAAGGTTGACATTAATCTGTTTTGATTTGTAGGTGTCTACTTGAAGTATTGGGCATAAGTCTTAGACTTCAAAGCCTCATTCCTCAACTTAATTTCCTTATACCTTTCTTTAATATCTTTCTCTTTATCCACAAGCTTGGTGGATGAAGAGACTTCAATCCTGAGTTGTTTCTCAATAACTTGAGTGTTTGATGTAGAGGGCTGGTGTGTTTCTCTTGCAGCTACTAGACCTTTGCTCCTTTCCACCATTATACCAGTGTCAGTGATTTCCATTATTCCAATAATGTCTTCTTGTTTAGTTACAGGATTAAGCTTGGGCCTCTTCCTGTAACTGATCTCAAATTGTTTATCTGTGGTTTCCATGGTTGAACTAGAACCTTCTTCCTTAGTTCTCTTTGCATTTCTGTCTTCATTTTTCTAAGTTTGTAAAAGAGTAGGAATATTCATTCGTTCTCCTAGGGTTGGAACCTACAGAAAGGAGCTAGCATAAATCTACTTTTCCATATCAATTAATGTATTCTCCACATCAACTACAGTACTATCCATGTCTATCAAAGTGTTTTCTAGCCATTCAGACTAGTTGGAAAATCTCTCAATGTTTGGCCTGGGATGATGTATGAAAGGGCCCAATTTGACTTTGAGCCTTAGTTTATTTATGACTCCATGAGGGTCATATTGCCACATCAAACTATTCTTGAATTTCATCTAGTATAGAACCTTATCGGCCTTTGGTCCAGCTTCCCTATTATTACAAATAAGGGGGCCCAATTGGTTTTTCACTTTAAATTGAGTCTTCTTCTTGGCTGCCAGGAAATTAACCTCATCAGAGTTTATAATCTTTCTAAAGTACTCTAATGCAAATATCCTGAAGGAGGTATTTGGGCAATTTATAAGGAGCTAGTTGGCATCCATATATCGTGATCTCTTTGTGATCTTGGTATAGATACTAGTCTCCCAGTTTACTGTTCTTTGCCAATTGTAAACCCTCTTAGTTTCTTGACTAATCCTAGGGTGATATCTACTGGTTAGCATGTTTATAACAGGATGAAAAATGAAACAATGAAGTGTTTGCAAGTAAATACAGTGGAGTACTTTTGGATCAATGGTGCCCAATGGATGACTGATCTTGGATTGCCTTTGGTCTCTAACTTATGAATGTTGATAGGGAATTTGTCTGACTAGTAGTACAAGAACATATGAAATAAAACTGAAGAATACTTGAAAACTCTCTCATTTGGTAGTCCAATGAACTGTTCATGCATTCTATCTGCTATGAATTGAGCATAATTATACATTATAGTAGGAGGCTTGTCTAGGCAAAAGATAGAAAGGAAAGCAAGGACAACGTCATGCACATGTTCATCTCTGGTGTATCCTAGAATGCAAGAAGGCATGGTTATGATTTGTCTCCCTCTCTCAAAAAAACTGGTGACAGCATATGGAGGACTATCTGTTGGAGTATGACACTCTATGATGAAAGTTTGAAAAATTTGGGCTATCCTGGGAAGGTCTAACTTGGTATAGAGGTCAAGTAAGCCTTCAATAGAAAGAGGGGTATCATTTCGGCTTGGTTGGACTTGCAGCATTTGATTAATGGATTCTACAGTGATGGTGAATAAAACTTGCTAGTCAGGAGTGACAATGGCTCTTTGACTGGGAATGTAGCAAGCTTGGCAGAAGTGGATGATTTTTGGGAATGGGTGTACTTTTGGGAACAAGTACTTGGGCAAATTGGACTCCCAAAGGTGAATGTCAAAATTCTACTTTAAAAACTTTTCTTTACTCCAGAAATGGAGTTTTAGTAGATAGGCAATGGAAGCAGTGTCCTTAATTTGGAAGTCTTTGTCTGCTAATGCAAGGTGGTCAATATCCAGGTGAGGGGTTTGCAGAGATCTTACATCCAGAGAGGTTTGGGAAGCCATAATTGGGTTTATTGAATTGAATTAGGCTTTCAGTGGTTTCAGGAGTGAGGTTTAGAAGCTCTGGAATAGTGGGAGGGTAATTACAGTCTATTAGGTTTTGGGATGTACAGTAGGTTTCTCTTCAATTTAGGAAGGTTTCTTAATTAATTTAATTAATTAACCATTCAACTATAACTGTGTGTTTTTTCAAATTCAAGGGTAATTTTGGTTTTTCCCAAGAATACCTATAAATTGGCGATTTGGCGTGCAGATTGGGTTTTGTAGTACCTACAGAGGGTACTGAGGCTTGAACTAGTTATATGTTGCTTCAATTTGGTGTCCGCAGCATCTTCGGGTGGTAAAAATGGATGAATTGGTTGTTTAGATGTTCAGGTTGTCGCAAACGGCTTAGCAGAGGTTTACCGTGAAAACAAATGAAAAGAGAGAATTGGGGCTTTTTGGCCTTTTAACCGATAATGGTCACATTTTGGCTTGAAAATTATTAAATGAATAGTGGGCAGTTTTCAATTTAGGCGGGGAGGTGATTTTGTGCGGCATCACACCACTTTTGGATGGTGGGTGGTATCTCTCGTGACCACACGATGTAACCTGGTGTTGCCACATAGCAGAATAGTTCCTAGCCAAAACCGCAAATTTCTCGTGCTCTTAGGTTGTTAATGGTCAAATAATGAATTTGCGTGATATGGCTATACACCGTTCGATCTTGGGGTAGGATATCATAGGGATATCATGCAATTGAGTTGCACAGACGAAGTTGGGAAAGTTTTTGGCGTGGCCCTGGGTTTAATTACAAAGAATTGTAATTAATTAACCAATAGTGTCATGGTTTTCAATATAATAAAATGGTTAATAAAGGTGGGACCATGGGTTATACGGTGGGGGTTTTTTAACCGCACCAAGGGTTGGTGGGTCAAAAAGGTTATCAGTGAAATATGAAGTGGGGATGTTAATTACATAATGCGGGACTTCAAGAAAAACTTAGGATAAAGGGTTTTTGTGGGTTTTTAGGGGGGAAAGGAAATTAATAATGGGGGAAGGTGATATTTGTAATGGGGAATGAGTTTCACACTATGGAAAGGGGTTTTTGAGAAGGGGGGTGATATTTGAAGGGTAATTCTTAGGAGATTGTGTGAAACCAAGGGGTAAAGGCCAAAATGAGGGAAAAAGGGTATTTATAAGTAATCAAGGGATAATGGAGAAATTAGCAAATACGTATGTGGGGGTGTAGTGAAATGAGGGGAAATTAATAAACAAGCTCGGTGAATATCCTTTCTTTCTCACAATTCCTCCTGCACATGGAACATAGGATTAAGCATGCCAAATGTGCTTTTGACTTAGCAATTTTGTGCACTTTGCAAAACTTCTTCTACCTACCCTTTATTTACGCTAACATTTTTTCTTCATTTTCTGGGTGCATTTGAACTTACTAACCCTTTATTTCCGTTTCTTTTGACAAGAAAACTATCTAATTCTAACCTTATAACTTCCAATCGCTCAGATTAAACTGATGAGCTCATTATTATTCTCTACCTAACTACTCATCTGCCAAGGTTAAACAGTGTGGCTAGATTTTTATTCTCCATCTACCAATATGAAATTTAAAGCATGAATGGGTCAAGATTAAACTATTTGACCATCATGGATTGTGGCATTTTTGACAAGCTGCACAAAATCTTAATTTAAAAATTAAAGAAAAAGGAGTGGCATTTGAATTTGCACATTTTCATGATCTATTTTTATTTATTTTTGGGGTTCATATTTTTCATATTTTTAATCCTTTTTCTTTCTTTTCGTCCTTTGATTATTCTTTTAGGATATACCCTATTTACATTTTTTTATTATTTTTAATATGGAAAACATTTTGCAGAAAGAAAAAGTATGTACAATTTTACAAGACTAACCATAGCCAATTCAAAATTATGAATCCTATTATTATAGGACCCTAACAGTGGCTCCACATGGGGATGACATTTCTTCGTGAAATGTCAAGAACTTTAAGATGAGTAGCCTTTTAAATTCTGACTTTGTCTGCCTTGTGATTGTTCCTCTGTAATCTGTTTTATTCATACTTATGAAGGTGGACTTTTCAAAGCTCAAGGCCTTCTCTCCGGGCTTCAACCTCAAAATATTACCATCTAATCCAATCTAAACTCTGCAATGTTATATACTATGAGCAAAGCAAAATGAACTACTGTTAATATGTGGATAAGTAGTGCTTCAACATTCTACCATTGACTGGTCCTCCTAGTATATTTGTTCCATCTAATTGTCTCAAGAAAAATGCATTGTTACCTCTGTAACCATGTTTACCCTTCTCTTCTCTTCTAGAATCCCATTTGAGCACATTATCACCTATGTAAAAATCATCATATTTTATCTTTTTCTCAAAAAACGTTTTGATTTTATCCTATATCACTTGTGATTTGACATAGACTTCTTCTCTAGTTTGTTGCAAGTGTATTGTCTAATTTATCCTCCTTCGGATATCATTTGGTTCTACTTTCAACTCTTGGATCATTTTCATCACTGGTACTCCTAAAGAGGACTAGAAAACAACATCCATACCATATACTAGCTGATAAGGAGATGTACCAATGGACTTTTTGGTAGTTAGTATGTCTGCCCATAAGGCATTAACCAACTTTTTGTTCCATGTCATCTTTTTTATCTTCTAGCATTTTCTTGATGATATTGACAAGGCTTCTTTTTTTAGGATTCTGTAAGTCCAGTACCTTGAGGGTAATAGGTAGTGGAGTGGCCAAGGGTAATGTGATATTTGTTACAAAAATATACCATTTTCTTGGATTTGAAAGCAGTTGCATTATCAGTAATGAGATTTTGGGGGCATCCAAATCTTGAAAGGATATTGTTTTCAAGGAATGAGATAATAATAGAGTCTATGGCTTGTCTAGAAGGGATGGATTCTATCCATTTAGTAAAGTAATCAGTGGTTGTCAAAATTCATTTATGTTGGGTTGAGGAGGATGGGTGCATTTCCCCAATGAAGTCTAAACCCCATTGTTGAAAAGGAATTTTTGTGGAGATGGGTTTGAGAGGTAGTGGTAATAATTTCCTTTTACCCTCAAATATTTGGCACTTGTGACAAGAGGTCATGTCTCTTGACATCTGCAAAAAGGGTGGGCTAGTAAAAAACTGCCCTTAGAATCTTATCAACAGTTGTTTTCCAATATAGGTGTCCTCCACAATCTCCTACGTGAAATTCTTCCATAACTTTGTCAGCTTCATATTTCAATAAACAATTTAATAGAATGCCACCGTTATCTTTCCAAAATAAATCATTATCTATGATATAATATTTCATTGATGTCATTTTAAAAAATCTACATTTAGTTTTGGATAAACCAAGTGGAGTTTGTAAGTTTAGTAAAACAAATGTAATATCTACATACCGGGGTGAATCAATGAAAGGTTCACTGATCTGTGGAGTCACCATCTCTTCCTGATCATCTAGGGCGTCAACGAAATTTATATCTAAGGCCTAATAGTTCGATTTAACCTTGATTTTAGCTAAACCTTGACCTTTGATAATTTTTGTAGGCTTTATTTCTATGTCATATTCCAAAATAGTGGCAATCCATTTGCCTCCCTTTCCTTCAGGCCCATTTTGTGTCAAAATGTCCTTTACTACTAAATTGGGAACATAAGCAATGATGTGTGAATACAAGATGTACACTCTGAAATATTTAATAACTTTCACTAAAGCAAGTGCTTGTTTTT
>APFE030132823.1:258314-284926 GCA_000404065.3 Pinus taeda
ACCATCACGTCCAATACCATGGACCGAAAACCATCGCGTCCAAAAAACATGTGCGAAAATCATGCACAAAACCATAGGTGGGTCCGCCCAACCTAACATAGGTTCCAAAACCAAATTTTTCCGAGGCGCTGCCTCGGACCCCATAAAGTGGGGTTACGGGTACCCCTCAAACCCCCTGTTAAGTATGTGGAAAGAATATAACACAACCCAATAGTTTTTCCATTATGTTTTACTTTAGTGTAGCATCTCTCAAAGATTTTCTGAAAAATGCAACAGGTTGCTCATAACCTTGATCATTCTTTTGCAACAAGACTGTTGCAATAGTATGTTTTGAAGCACAAGAAAAAAATTATAAAACCTTTTTGGAAATCGGGACTTATGAGGACTGGTGTTTTAGTAAGGGCCTCTTTGGTTGCCTCAAATGACTGTTTAGCCTCTACTGTCCACTTAAGTGTTGAATCTTTCTTTAACATGTTATTTAGTTCTCTAATTAATTCTGCTAAGTTAGAGATGAATCTCCTAAGGAACTTTATTTTTCCTAAGAATGACTATAATTCTTTGATGTTTCTAGGATGAGTGATGTTTAGGATTGCCTCTATTCTAGTTGGATCTATTGTAATTCCATATTTGGATATTATTTGTCCCAAGAGATTACATTCTTCTAGACCAAAGAGTGTCTTTTTGGGATTTAAGGAAATACCAATTTTTCTGCATTTAATGAAAACTCTTCTTAGGTGATCTAGATGTTCGTTATCTGATTTGGAAAAGACTGTGATGTCATCTTGGTAAACAACTAGAAATTCATCGACTTCTTTGGAAAAGGCTATGTACATAGCTCTCTGGAATGTTTCTCCTACATTCATCAATCCAAAAGGAATTTTCAAGTACATGAAAGTACCCTAGGGAGTGGTAAATGCAATCTTTTCTTGGTCCTTTGGTTGAATTAATATTTGGTTGTATCCAAAAAATCCATCAAGCAATGAAATTCTGGATGAGCCTACTACCCTCTAAATAATGTGGTCCATTTTTGGGAGAGGATAGTTGTCTTTTAATGACACTTTGTTCAAGTTCCTAAAATCAAAACAGAGTCTGATTTCTCCTGTTTTCTTCTTAGTAGTGACCAAATTAGAGACCCAATCTGAATATCTAATGGGTGCTATGATCTATGCATCATATATCCTTTTTACCTCTTTTTCAACTAATGGCATAAGAACTGGATTAATTATCCTAAGATTCTATTTGAAGGGTTTATGATCTTCTTTGATGGGTATCTTATGTTGAATTATGCTGGTATCATAAGATTTAAGGTCTTCATAACTCCATGCAAAGATATCATGAAACTCTTTGAATAAAATTATGAATTTCAGCTTTTCATCTAGAGGTAATGCTTTGGATATCTTGATAAGCTTGGGTTTTTCTTCTATTCCTATGTTACATTCTTCTATATCTGCTTTTAAAGGCTGCATTTTTGGTTTCCTATCAAAACCATCAAGAAATTTGATTAATGCTAGGTCTAGTTGAGGTTTAATATTAACATGCATTGCATTGTAGATATTGTTGAACCTACTACAATAATCTTGAACTCATTCATTAGGAGCTCTTCTAATGTTATCATATTTAGATTGTATTTGTAGAGGGTTTTTCTTTCTTTCCCATCTATTAATAAATAATCTACGAAAAGCAGCTAAATCTACAATATGATTAGCTGGTAAACCTTTGAACCATTTTTTAACATCTACTATCAATGTTTGGGAAAATAACCTCATTTGGACATCAGACTCATCGATTCATGCAACTCAAAGTAATCATTTATTTTGTTCACATGTTGTTGGGCAGTAAACTGACCAATAGCATCAAACAAAAAGATTTTGCTTTGGTAATCTTGGGGCATGGCATGTAGTTGGACTGGTAAAACCAAAGGTGCATAACTGTCTACCATGGTTGAGGTTTTGGTTTGACTATGGGGCAAAGTAGTGGTGCTAGAAGAAGGACTTGAGATGGGTGTAGATGAACTTGAGATGTTCAGTTGGAGAGGAAGCTGAGGTATCAATGGTTTAGGGGAATGAACTGTGGTGGATATTATAGGAGAGGTGGTAGTAAATGAAGTTGTATTTTACAGTTTTTGAAGATTCTATGGAAAGTTCAGAGGTGGGAGCAGTGAGGGCAGCTAATTCAACTGATTGTTGAAGATAGGCATCATCTATATGGATTATCAAGGTTGAGGTTAAAGCTTCTAGTTTATCAAAAGTATTCCAAACAAGTTGATCTAAATCTAGATGTATAGGCACCTTTTTTGATTCAATAAAATGAATGAAATTAGGGTCTATTACAGTTTCATGAATTTAATTTTCTGATTTGATTCTAAACAAAGAAAGCTCAAATGACAAATCAAACTAAATATCCTCTAAACTTGATAATTCTTTGGGGAGTGAGTTTGCTTTAATTAACTGACTACTACTTCCTTGAGTTTCTACATTTTTTTATTTCCTTCAAATTCTATTAGGGTTATCAACTATTGTAGTAGGGTTTGGATCTAGATTTTCCCTGGTATAGTGTGTTTTCCTGGAAGCCAGAATTTCAATTTTTTTAATTGTCTTTATGAAACTTTTTAACAACTCAAAAAATGACCTTAAGGGCCAAAAGATGAGATTTAGGATTTCCTTAAAGTTTTATTACACTAAGGATCAAGTCCCCAATATGGTCGCCATATGTTATCACTCCAAAATTTCTCTTGAGTTGTTGTGAAAGAAATGATAGAGGTAACCACAAACCTACTTTGGAAGTTAGGATCTAGCCTTCCTAATGCTCAGAGAGAAGGCTCTCTCTTTATGATTTAACCTTGCTTAGTTAATTGATATTAGGTTAGTTATGATTGTACTTGGGTTTTGATTTGGATTTGGTGGTGGAATTACTGACTTAGATGGATAGAGGGATGTCTTTTACCATTGGGCTATGGGGTCAAGTGTCAAACAAACAAGACTGGATCAATTTATAAAAATAGTGTCTACAGGGCAAGGTAGCTAAGTTATTTCAGATCTTAAGACTGGATGGTGAATTTTTTTTCAATCGGATCCAAGGAGCAATTAAGGGTTCCTTAGACAAGATTATGAAAGAAGTGAAAGAGGTAAACTGGGATGGGAGAGCAATTAAGGATTCTCATATTTGGATATTAGAAGAAAACATAGAAATGATTAATTGTTCAAGATAGAGTGTACTTAAGTAAATTCTCAAATAAATTTCCAGTTAATTCATTCACTTTAGATAACATGTAATTTTGTGAAATACATAAGAGAATAACAATTTGACAAAAGAAAATAATTCACTGTAATAGCTCAACACATTAATGTTGTAATGCAATCTCTTTATTACTCAGTCCGGTCTACTGACTTGAAAAATTTGTACAATAACCCTCAAGTTCCAGATCAATAAAACTATAGAAATGTCTAGCAATCCACACTCAATACTTCGAATTATGAAGTATTCATACAAAAATAGTTTACAAAAAATCCCAAACTGTCTTGGGAATTAATCTAGGAGAAATAAATATCTTCATTCAAGAAGATAGAGACAGATGTTCAACTGTTGTATGCCATCCCTATTTATTTGGCTGAGCTATCTTTACACTATGATCTTTTGTTGTTTATTCTCTGCCCTGTTGTTGGTCTTCACATCGACTATTCTTTTTAATTTTCCCTTTCTCAACTAATACACTTTCACCTGATGCTCTTTCATCTGGCTGATCTGTCACTTTTCTTTCACTGTGTTGTTTTCACTTCTACTGTGCATTTTTTTATAGTAGGTCATTTAACTTCTCCCATGTGTCTACATCTGGTAATTGAATATTTAATCCTCCTATAAATTTCATCTGCTTCTATGTACTTGGAAAAATTGGTTTATTTACAAAAAGGTGTTTTACCTCATGCTGGAGGTAGAACAGGTTCTCAAATATCTGATATAGATTATTTCTAGTAGGAATCCCCTTCATGGAAGAATTAATTGCATGATCCCTTTCCACCTCTCTTATCCTTCTGTAGTAGTCTTCCTGTGGCATCAATTTGTCATTTATCACCAAGGGATTTGGTAGACCTTTTTGCCTCAAAACATCAAACTTTACCATGAACCCATCTATAGCTAGCTACATGGTTTGGCATTTGTCTTCAAGGTTCATCATCAAATTCCTCTTGGTAAGCACCTTTTTTAGTTCTAGTATGGTGTCAGTCATGTCAAGTATGTATAGCTCCTACAACTGATATTTGTTTTTAGAGTTAAGGAAATGGATTATTCTAGTGGCTTCTTTTGGCATGTCTCCCAGTTATGCCTTAACTCTTTGTATTGCTTCTGTAGCCTCTTTGACTAAGTCACTTTGCTCAAAGATGACTTGAATAGATGGCCAACTATCATTGACAGAATCAATGATATTGGCCCACAACTGTTCTTTAGCTTGGCCAAGTGGCTCCTTCAATGTTAGTTCTTTCTTTAAGCTCTTCATTCTTTCAGTCAACCTGGTTGACTTTTGAACTTCCTCCTTATGCATAATCTATGCAAGCTTATTGTCATTCTCTAAACTTGTTATCTTTTCTTTAAGCGTGTTTATCTCTGTGGTCTAAATGGACATGTTCTCGATTTCTTTGACAAATTTGATTTCCTCATCACTTGGCTGGGTTGCTACTGACGTCGAACCTATTGCTGATGTAGATGATGTGGCAGCTAGTAGTGATGTAGCTAGTGGAGTTGTAGGAGCCAATGAAGTTGTCAAGGTGGATGGTACTGGAAATCTCAAGGCTGGCCTATTTTAACTATATCAAGCTGTCCAACTCCTTCTCCATCTCCTTCAACTGATCATTCAATTGGAGAATAAGTTCCATCATCTCCTCTTGCTGGGTTTGGATTTCAAGTACCTCTTTTGTTTGTGAATGCTTTGAATGAGGCAGTTTTAATTGCTTCTTCAAAGTAGCAATATCCTCATTCATTTTCTTTATCAGTTTCTCTGTAGCTTTGACATCACTAAGATTATACCCAAGCTCAATTACGAAGTCTTCCAGTGACTTGATTATGTTGTTCTTGGCCTGTGAGGAGGCCTTTTCTAGCTTGTACTATGCAGTGATATTATCCGATGAACTTTGAAGTTTGTGTGTAGTCATAGCTTTGCATGTCATGGTGGAATAGATCATCTGACCTGCTTACTTATGGAACTCAATTTGGTCAATGGGGTGAACGTCCCTGGCCAAAACCTCAAAATATGTTTTTCTATAGTGTGCTGATGATCTTGGTTGTTGGACTGTAGGTTGCATGACTGTCACTTGCATCATCCCTATTTTGATGTCAAAGTATGACATTAATCTATTTTGATTTGCAGGTGTCTGCTTGAAGTATTGGGCATAAGTCTCAGCCTTCAATGTCTCATTCTTCAACTTAGTTTCCTTATACCTTTCTTTAATATATATCTCTTTATCGACAGGCCTGGTGGATGAAGAGACTTCAATGTTGAACTCTTTCTCAATAAGTTGAGTGTTTGATGTAGAGGACTGGTGTGTTTCTCTTGAAGCTGTTGGGCCTTTGCTCCTTTCCACCATTATATCAGTGTCAGTGATTTCCACTATTCCAATGGTGTCTTCTTGTTTAGTTATAGGATTAAGCTTGGGCCTGTTCCTGTAACTGATCTGAAATTGTTCATCTGTGGTTTCCATGGCTAAACTAGAACCTTCTTCCCTGGTTCTCTTTGCATTTATGTCTTCATTTGTTGTAGTTTTTAAAAGAGGAGGAATATTCATTGGTTTTCCTAGGGCTGGAACCTACAAAAAGGAACTAGTATCAATATGCTTTTCCACATCAATTAATGTATTCTCCACATCAACTACAGTATTGTTCATGTCTATCAAAGTGTTTTCTATCCATTTAGATTGTTTGGCAAATCTCTCAATGTCTGGCCTAGGATGATGTATGAAAGGGCCCAATTTGACTTTGAACCTTATATTATTTATGACTTCATGAGGGTCATATTGCCACATAAAACTATTCTTGAATTTCATCTGTTGTAGAATCTTATCGGCCTCTATTCCAACTTCCCTATTATTACAAATAAAGGGGCCCAATCAGTTTTTCACTTTAAGTTGAGTCTTCTTCTTGGCTACCAGGAAATTAACCTCATCAGAGTTTATAATCTGTCTAAAGTACTCTAATGCAAATATCCTCATAGGGAGGTATTTAGGAAATTTATAAGGAGCTTGGCATCCATATATCCTGATCTCTGGGTGGTCTTGGTATAGATACCAGTCTCCCACTTTACTATTCTTTGCCAACTGCAAAACCCTTTTAATTTTCTGACTAATCCTGGGTTGATAGCTACTTCTTAGCATGTTTATAATAGGATGAACAAATGGATCAATGAAGTTTTTGTAAGTAAATACAGTGGAGTACTTTTGGATCAATGTTGTCAAATAGATGATTGATCTTGGATTGCCTATGGTGTCTAACTTCTGAATGTTGACAAGGAATTTGCTTGACTAGTAGTACAAGAACATATGAAATAAAATTGAAGAATACTTGAAATCTCTCTCATTTGGTGGTTCGATAAATTGGTCATGCATTCTATATGCTATGAACTGAGCATAGTTATACATTATAGTAGGAGGCTTGCCTGGGCAAAAGATATAAAGGAAAACAAGGACAACCTCATCCACATGTTGATCTATGGTTTATCTTAGAATGCAAGAGAGCATGGTTATGATATGTCTGCCTATCTCAAAAAAAATGGTGGCAGCATATGGAGGACTATTTGTTGGAGTATGACACTCCTCTATGATGAAAGTTTGAAAAACTTGGGCTATCCTAGGAAGTTCTAGCTTGGTATAGAGGTCAAGAAAGCCTCCAATAGAAAGTGGGGTCTCATTTGGGCTTGGTTGGACTTGCAGCATTTGATTAATGGATTCTGCAGTGATGGTAAATAAAACTTGTTGGTTAGGGGTGAAAATGGCTCTTTGACTGGGAATGTAGCAAGCTTGGCAGAAGTGGATGATTTCTAGGAATGGGTGCACTTCTGGGAACAAGTACTTGGGCAAATTGGACTCCCAAAGGTGAATGTCATCATTCTGGTTTAAAAACTTGTCTTTACTCCAGTAGTGGAGTTTTAGTAGATAGATAGGGGAAGAAATGTCCTTAATTTGGAATTCTTTGTCTGCTAATGCAAGGTGGTCAATATATAGGTGAGGGGTTTGCAGAGGTCTTATGTCTAGAGAGGTTTTGGAAGCCATGATTGGGTTTACTGAAGTGAATTAGGTTTTCAGTAGTTTCAGGAGTGAGGTTTAGAAGCTCTAGAATAGTGGGAGGCTAATTACAATCTATGAAAGAGGGTTTCAGATGTACAGTAGGTTTCTCTTCAATTCATGAAGGTTTCTTAATTTATTTAATTAATTAACCGTTCAATTATAACTGTGCCTTTTTTCAAATTCAAGGGCTGTTCTAGTTTTTTCCAAGAATACTTGGAAATTGGCGATTTGGCGTGTAGACTGGGTTCTGTGGTAGTTTCAAAGGGTATTGAGGCTTCAATTTGTTATATGCTACTTCAATTTGGTGTCTGTAGCATCTTCGGGTGGTCAAATTGGACAAATTGGTCATTCAAAGGTTTAGGGTGTCGTAAATGGCTTAGCGGAGGTTTACAATGAAAACAAATGAAAAGAGCGAATTGGGGTTTTTTCAGCCTTTTAACCGATAACGATCAAATTTTGGCGTGGAAATTATTAAATGAACAGTGGGAATTTTTCGGTTAAGGAGGGGAGGTGGTTTTGTATGCCATTGCACTGCTTTTGGATGTTGGACAATATTTCTCACAAGCACGCGATGTAACCTGGTGCCGCCATGTAGAAGAATAGTGCCTAGCCAAAACTGCGAATCTCGCGTGCTCTCGTGTTGTTAACGGTCGGATTATGAATCCGCGTGATATGGATGTACATAGTTGTATCTTGGGGTAGGAAATTGGAGGAATATCACATAGTTGAGTTGCATGAACAGAGTTGAGAAAGTGTTTGGTGGGACCCAGGGTTTAATTACAAAGAATTGTAATTAATTAACAAATAATGTCAGGGTTTTCAATATAATCAAATGGTTAATAAAGGTAGGACCATGGGTTATATGGCTGGGGTTTTTTTAACCACACCAAGGGTTGGTGGGTCAAAAAGGGTATCGGGGAAATATAAAGTGGGGATTTTAATTACATAATGCGGCACATTAGGAAAAACATAGGATAAAGGGCTTTTGTGGGTTTTTAGGGGGAAAAGGAAATTAATAATGGGGGAAGGTGATAATTTATAATGGGGAATGAGTTTCACACTAGGGAAAGGGGTTTTTGGGAAGGGGGATGATTTTTGAAGGGTAATTTCTAGGTGATTGTAAGGTGTAAAGGCCATAATGAGGGAAAAAGGGTATTTATAAGTAATGAAGGGATAATGGGGAAATTAACAAAGTATGTGGGGGTGTAGTGAAATGAGGGGATATTAGTAAGCAAACTTTGGTGAATATCCTATGTAGTGAAATGAGGGGATATTAGTAAACAAACTTTGGTGAATATCCTTTCTTTCTCACAATTCCTCCTGCACATGGAACATATGATTAAGCATGATAAATGTTCTTTTGACTTAGCAATTTTGTGCACTTTGCAAAATTTCTTCTATGTATCCCTTATTTACCCTAAAAAAATTTCTTCACTTATTGGGCGCATTTGAACTTTCTAACCCTTTATTTCCTTTTCTTTTGACAAGAAAACTATCTAATTCTAACCATATAACTTCCAATGCCTCATATTAAACAGATGAGCTCACTATTATTCTCTACCTAACTATTGATCTCCCAAGGTTAAACAGTTTAGCTAGATTTTTATTATCTATCTATCAACATGAAATTTAAAGCATGAATGGGTCAAGATTAAACTATTTGACCATCATGGATTGTGGCATTTTTGACAAGTTGCACACAATCTTATTTTACAAAGTAAAGCAAAAGGAGTGGCAATTGAATTTTCACAGTTTCATGATCTATTTTTATTTCTTTCTGGGGTTCTTATTTTTTCGCTTTTTTTTTTTAATCTTTTTTCTTTATTTTTGTCCTTTTATTATTCTTTTAGGACATACCCTCTTTACATTTTTTAATTTTTAATATGGAAAACATTTTGCAGAAAGTAAAAGTATGTACAATATTACAAGACTAACCATAGCCAATTCAAAATTATGAATCCTATTATTATAGGACCCTAACACTTTGAACTATTGTTTCAAGTGGAAAAAATTATCAAGATTATTTTAGAAAGAAATCTAAAAGAAGAAGTACATGACTTGTTTGATCCTAATCCTCTATCTACAACATAGCCAAAAATAATGAATAGTCCTAATGGAAAGTCAATTCCCATGCAAATTCGGGAGATTTCAAATGGGGTTATAAAACTTGTTTGTTCAACAGAGATAGATGTTAGCACTCAGAAATAAATGGTTGCATGTCTAGCATAGAGGTCATCATTTCGAGCAACTGGAAGCATAAACATGAATTTGCACTCTAGTAGTCCTCATGGAATCTTTACAATTTTTTTTTTTTTAGTTAAGACTAGCCTAAGTACCCACGAGGGATTTGAATCGGTGACCTATCACAAGGAGTGCCTTAATAGCGCACCCATTCACCGTCAATCCAAATCTCCGCGGGCAATGGAATATTTACAATTACCATCGAGCAGATGTAGAAATACAATGTGGTTCTAACTTCTAATAGGAGAAGCAAGCTCTATGGATAACGCAGGGGAAGAATTTTTATGTGAAAAGCTTCACTTGGTGGATCTTGTTGGGTCGGAGCGTGCAAAGTGGACTAGTGTTGATGGTCTTCATATAAAAGAAGGCATTTAAGGGTTTGGAGGTAGTCATCTATGAGACAATGTAATGAATAAATCTTATTGAAATTGAAGAATATAAACCAATTTTGATTCCATATTTTAGAGTAATTGTAGATTTATTTTCTCTATTGTGTGTTCATTATTTCATAAATGTTTTTTTCTACTAGCATGAGTGTAATGTAGCACCTGATATATTTAAGTTACGATTGTGAATTTATCTTGAATGGTTTTCGCATTTCATATTTAAATAGTCTTAATAGGCATTCCACCATGTTTGAAATTTCTTCCTTTCTTTGACATTTTCATCATTATTTCTGCAAGATTAATACTCATATTCTTATTTTATGTACTTTGTGTTCATTATTTCATTAATTATTTCTTCCACTAGCATGCGTGTAATGTAGCAACAGATTTATGATTGTGAATTTATCTTGAATGATATTCACATTTAATATTTAAAGAGTCTTAATGGGTGCTCCACCATGTTGGAAATTCCTTCATATCTTTGACATTGTCATCATTCTTTCTGCAAGGTTAATACTTAGATTCTTAATTTCCCGAGTTACTAAACTTTGTTCATCTTCATCCTTCTTCTAGCCACCTTTTTAATTAAAGCTCTGTAATCCTCTTTTATCTTGGTGAGTGTGATTTTAAAGATAGGTTTAAGAATTAGACCATTCATTGCAGCCCTCATGGTCCCACTCTTTGGCCACATATTGTAAAGTTTTTACCAATCTTTTAGATGTCCTAAGCACTGGTTCCCCACATCTAGGAATTGTCTCTAGGGTTACAACAAAAGGGTTACATCATTATGGCTTTGTGAGTGCCATTTTCCATCTCTAAATTAATGTTTTGGAGATTGTGGCTAGTGCATGTTGTTTTTTTGGTATGTTCATGTCCTCCGATCGATGTAACACATTTTTCTTATTTATTTTACTACTCTATTTCCTCTTTACAACTTATTGGACAATCATAAAACAAATTAATCTAAATTGACACTAGAAAGATAGAGTGAACCACATTGAGAGTGATTAAAGCTGAAGTTGAGGACCAAATATTTAATCTAAAGTTAAGAATCCAAAGAGGAATGACGTTATTTAGAAGCAAAAGAAATGTTATTAGTTTTTTTTTTAAACAACATAGATATACCAAGAGACAAGGGGTTTCTTGATCAAGGATGTCAATGAATCCTTCATTGAATTATGACCATAAATTGATCCAAAGAATAGGCCCATAGAGACCATAGAAATTATGAGAAGAAACATACTTTGAATTTGTTTCATAGCCTTGGAAACTAGGACCTTCAATAGCTAAAGAGACTTAGCCTTATTTATGCATGAGAGGTTCACTCAATGAACCTCTGTCATATCATGTGCATTCGTGGCATATTAAACAATACCCTTAATTTCATTACATATTGGGAAATACCTCTAAAAATCACATTATTTAACCCCTTACCAATACTAACCTAATACACCTTCCCAATTTAAAAGCCCCTACTTTCACTAGATATTGTAGGTATCCATTCATTCATTAACATTTTTTATACCACTTTATATTTTTTTCATTAACTTTGAGCTCCATTTTTTATACCTACCAATATAAAAATCCTTTACCCCTATATATCCCCCAATATAATATGTCCTTTTTTCCTTAATATATATCCCCCAATATGAACCCACATGGTATGGTATTGCTCTTCTAGTGAATCACCTGTGTATTTATGAAGCTCAACAACAACCACAAAAAATCCATGGGAAAATTAGACTATACCATTAATTGAAACCCATCATCCCATATACCATATGAGATCTCATATCACATTGAATATCAATGAGAACATTAAGTTGAAATGCATGAGGGATATCTCTAGCCCCTTTCCATTACATAAGTTTTCCACTTGTTGAAATCCATTGGTGATAAGATAATTTGATTGAATATGGTTGGGATCCCATTAGTTAACCAAATAACAAAAACTAAATCCTCATTTTTCCATGGAACCACTAGAGATGTGACATTTTCAGCCCAATGATTATCCTCTATGTCCAATTCTTTCATGATGTGGAAAAAAGAGGCTTATCAAAATAATTTAATAGTTGTTTGAAAAGGAAATTGGAAGAATAGACATTGTATATAAATTACTCACAAAACTATTTGTTTATTGCATTAAAATCCAAATTACAAGCCACATAAATAGTGCTCATGAGATCCAACAGATTCCAAACAAAGAGAACATTGTTGAGAAAATCTCTCAACAAATTCCGACAACCAACAAACCTAATCTATAAATTTACTAATGTAAGTATTTTTCCAAGTCCCCCCTTTAATGCTTACATTACATCATTACAAAGATTATTACAACAATCATAAATTACATATAGTCAAATATGTCTAACTAGTCTTCATCAACACTCATATCCACTCTAGAATCTCGCAAACACTGCTGTTACTTCACCTCATCTTTGAGCTGCAATTGAAATACATTTAAAACATAAATGCCTTTGAGATATTTAACAAACTTTGTATAATTGACGCTTCTTGATCTCCCAAAGGACAATCTCGATATTTTACTGTATCCAACAATCAATTATGCAACTGAGATTTCTACACACATGGATCTCATAACATAACCTATAACTGATGCTATTTAAGTGTGACAAACATAATATTTCCCAAAATCAATGTGGAAGATGACACACCTTACCAAAAATATTATTTTTGTGCAACATGAAGTTGCAACACTTAAATTTAATGTGAATATGGCAACACTATTCCGAGGATTTTGAGAATGCCCATGTAACATCCTTGGTAAAGATTCCATGTAATAAAGTTAAAAACAATAACCACAGATGATTGGAACACTTATTCCAAGATGAATGTTAGGCAATACATCCTAGGGGGTGTTCATTTGGTTGTTTATGGCTAATGAAGTTGGCAAAGGCAATGGCTAAGGCATTAAAAGGCATTTTGGCACATTTATTTTGAAAATAATGGAAATTATGAGAAAAAGGAGGTGAAAGGTCATAGGTTGCATGTGAGGAGGAAAATGAAGAAAATAGATGCCTCATTCATAAAAAGGTTTTTGAGGATTAGTTAGTAACCTTTGTCAAATTAACTTTTTTCTAGTTCAGTGTTGGAGCTCTCTCTCATTATTCTCTCTCTCATACTCTTGGACACTTAGAGTTTTCTTGGAGCACTCATAGATGGTGTGGAATACTTGGATTCGTGGAGAAAGAAGGAAAAGGAAAGAGTAGGAAAGTGCAAGAAGGTATCGACATCAGCAGCTACATCAGATTTTCTTGTAGGTACCAAGTTGCATGTATGGTTTCTTCACTAATTTTAGCATTCATGTCATATGCATGTGGTTTGTTGGTTGTGATATGTCATTAGGCATGGAGGATGGCTGGGATTGATAGTGGATTTCCTAGCCTCACCATTTCCTCTATAACCATAGTGATTCTGGGTATATTTCCTTATTGTGTCTTTGATTGGTTCTCATGTTTCCTTAGCTTGGGTTGAGTTACTGGTCCTGTAGCCTTGGTTGTACAAATGCTCTAGAGCCCTGGAATAGCTTGGGTTTAGTTACTAGTCTCGTAGCCTAGGTTGGACAAACACTCTAGAGCCCTTGGTGGGTTGAGTTACTAGTCTTGTAGCTTGGGTTGGACAAAGTCTCTGGAGCCCTTAGTGGGTTGAGTTACTAGTCCTATAGCCTTGGTTTGACAAATTCTCTCGAGCCCAGTAAAAGTTGTGGGTTAAGTTATTAGTCCTATAGCCTAGTTGGATAAATGCTCTGGAGCCCTGGATGGCTGGGATAGAGACTGATCTCATGATGGTTTTGGTGATATTCGACTGTGAGGTGGAACCATTGTTTGATGGGTGGACGTGGATGGCCTCTGGAATCCCTGGATGAGTTTTGATTGATGTGTTCTATGAGATACCACATTCATGCTTGGAATATGGCATGAGGGTGAATGGTTGAAGAGAGATTTGGCTCAGCCATTCTACGATCAGGTGGAACATGGTAGTCCCATCTCCAATTGGTTCAATGCATTCATTAATGAGAAATCCATTCCCTTTATTTTCATGTGTAAAGGTACAGATGTATTTATGGATTTGATGGCTGATATGTTTATTGTATTTCTATTCCTATCTATGTTGGTTATATGAACATTTATGACAATATCTATGTATGGATCTCAACAAGTTTTTACCTGTATGTGAATGGATAATGTGTATATGACCTAATAGATGATAATGTAGCAAATGGCATGAGGAAAAAATGTCTTATAGTGATTCTCAAACAAGTATGAGATCCCTATGCTTAACTCTGTTATTTACACCTGTAGATTACATGTCGATGATATGTTTGAAAAAATTCCTGTCATGGCTAGAAGGATCCAGTCAAGGTCTTGAACAAGTATTTTCTTTGGTACTTTCATTTCCATGTTACTTTACTAATTTGACGAGATGGACCAGTTCTCAATAGTTCCCTAGGCTTTGGGCCTAGAAAAGTGGCTCAAATCTTAGAGTCACTGGCACAACACTGATAATTTTGGTTCATAGTCAATGGAAGACAGGCATGTGAGAGCGAATTTAGGTTGTTGGTCACTCCCTTGCCCATAGCATGAGAGTGACTATGGACCAAGAGACCATTAAAACAATAATGGGACCCAAGAATAGGTTGTCTGAGTGGTTGACTTGTCTTTCGAGGGTTCTGTTGATGATGTTGGATGTCTGTATGGTGTGTTTCTGTCAGTTCCACTTCCTTAAGGTGACTTAGGAGGTCTAATCATATCATAGTGGCCTCTCATTGCATGTTTACCCTAGTTGGTCAGTTGCTTGGGTAGATGTGGGAGGAGGGTGTTTCAGAGTGGTACCAGAGCATGGTTAACCCCTCGAACTGGATGGTCTATGTGTTGGTCATGAATGCATGTCAATTGCATGTGTGTATCTTAAAATTGTATACTTGTTGCAATTGCTTGATGTTGGATTAGAGTTGTAGTATGGTTATCATGGAGAATTTGTTATTGATTTCATGAAATGTATTTAAAATGAGTATGTGACTGATTTTCTATGGGTTATATGTCACTTACATGTTGATGTCATGGTACCTACTTACATCTTTGTATGTTAGGTAACATTTTTTGAATATTTTGATTACATGCATCAGTCTTGTAGGTTGATTACAAGAACTGATTGATTATGTTCGACTACATGTGGTTATGCATATTTGTAGTTGGTTTGGAATTTCTTATGCGTACTGTTGGTTGTGTGTGGAAATGTGTAAAATGGAGTAATGGTTGTTGTCATGCATGAGGTCATAGCATGCATTGTTGATATGGCCTTGCATTGATGACAAGATCCTAGTTAGGGTGATGTTTATGTGTTAATACATTTATTGGTTTATTTCTATATGTTGTTATGATTATGTTATACATGTATCACGTTGATTTGGTGATCTTGTAGACAAGGTATCCTTCCCAAGCTATACTAAGGTACGTTGGTTTATTGTGATTTGGTATATCTGACATATTATGCCCTGCAAGAAGAAATATCAAATGGCTAGCAAGATGGTCGACTATAGAGACTCCCCCTACGAATTCGAAGAGTAGAATGGTGTTGGGAACCCCTTTGACTTGGTAGTTACATTGATAAGTTTAAAAGAGGAGATAAGGGTTTGTAAGGTAGATAATGGAAAAATTGTCCAGTCACAGGAAAATTTAATAGAGGTGAATGTAGTAATACTTCAAAGCTTGTCAGATTTGCAATGAAAAGGAACACTACAGATTAGTCATGAGCAAGAAGATAAAACTCACGGGTCATACAATAGTAGATTGCATGGTAGTCATCAATCAAAGAGAGATGATACAGTTAGAGATGGCAGTTTGTTGGACATTCCGAAGAGGAGAAGGGATAGACACAAGTATGATTCTAGTTTTGATTTAGATAGGCACTATGATCGCCATCAGAATCATCCTTATAGGAGGAATGATAGGGGATACATTCCAGATGATTTTAAGAAGGAAAAGCCACCTACTTTTGATGGAGAGATAAAGAGATCATAGGATGCAGAGGAATGGCTGATTGGTATGAAGAAATTCTTCGTGTTGCATGACTACTTAGAGAACATGAAAGCTAGAGTGGCTACTTTTAGTCTTAAAGGTAAAGCAGACATCTAGTGGGAAGATGTGAAGAATGCCAGGGACATAAATGAGGAATATCTACTTGGATTAAATTTGAGTGAATTCAAAAAGAAGTATTTGTCAGAGAGATACTTCGATGATAGTGAAAAAGAATTTTATGAACTAAAGATGGGATCCATGACAGATGATGAGTACACGAGTAAGTTCTTGGAACTATTGAGGTATGTGCCTTACCTTAAGGAGGATAAGGCTAAGATTTAGATATTTGTTAGTGGGTTACGACTGCATTCAAAGATAGGATTTAGTTTGATGAGCCTAGATAATTGGAGGAGGCTATCCGAAAATAGAAGCATTTTTATGAACAATCAAAGTGTTGCACTGAGACGAAGCTAGATTGGAGAGGTAAAACAAAGAACAAAGGAAAATGGGACAAGAAGCAAAAAACACCACATGATTCAAGTAACAAGGAGAATATTGAACCACTTAAGAGGTTCAATGCATGAAATAGAGGATAGGGATATAGATCTGATGAGAAGAATAAGGATCATGTGCAATGTTGGACTTGTGGAGGAGATCATCGCAGAAGGGATTGCCCACAATACAAGAGTGGCAGGCCTAAGATATACATTGCATAGGAGGCACAGGCTATTGGAGATGTTGGCTAGAGTATTCCACGTATCTATGAAACCTTAGATAAAAAACAAGTAGAGCATCAGGCATCTATCATCGAGATGGATGATAAGCTCTGTGATCAAGTTATTTCTCTTTTGTTTGAGCCTGGATCTAATTATAGCTATGTTAGTCTTGGCATGGTGGATAAGTGTGGTTTGAGTAAGAAATTGCATGCAGAATGTTGGTTAGTGCAGTTGGCTACAAGTACAAAGAAGCAAGTGCATCATTGGGTAAGAGCTTGTGAATTTGATGTAAATGGTATGCCAACAACATCACATATAAAAGTATTACCATTGGGTTCATCCAATATGTCGTTGGGCATGGATTGGTTGTATCTTGATAGAACCAAGGTGGACTACTATGACAAGGCCATTGAATGTGTTGATGACAATGAAAAACCAAGAGTCTTGCAGGGCAAGTGTAGTTTCTTTCAAACTTAGGTGCACTACTTGGGATATGTTGTATCCAAGGAAGGCATTGCAGTAGATCTAGAGAAGATAAGGGCCATCATGGAGTGGGTAGCTCCTACGAATGTGGATGAAGTGAGATATTTCATGGGTTTGGAAGGCTATTATAGGAGGTTCATCAGGAACTTCTTGTAGATTTCTTATCCCATTACATCCTTGCAGAGGAAAGGTAAGAAGTTCGAATGGACTGAAGAGTGTGAGGCTATAATTGACTAGCTTAAGCAGTTACTAACGCATGCACAAGTACTACAGATTGCAGATCCGGATAAGGAATTTGTGGCATGCACAGATGCTTGCAAGAGAGGGCTTGGTGGAGTTCTTATGTAGGATGGATAGGTGGTATATTATGAGTCTCAGAAACTAAACGAGTATAAGTAGAACTATCCCACACATGATCTCTAGTTAGTAGCGATTATACATGCACTGACTATGTGGAGGCACTATCTTCTTGGTAGGTAGTTTGTGATTATGAGTGATCACATTAGGTTGAGGTATTTGGTTGACCAGGTGAATCTGAATTCCAGGCAAGGTAGATGGTTGGCCACGATTAGTGAGTTTGATTTCAAGGTTAGGTACATTAAAGGCAAGGAGAACAAAGTGGTGAATTCTCTTAGCAGGTGGGTATAGGTGAATCACTTAGAAGCTATGAGCTCTTATGGGACATATTTACAAGACAGGATTTTGCAAGCAGGACAACAAGATGTCAAATATATGGAGATTGTGCACAGGTTGCAGTAGAGTACATGTACGCGTATAGGTATAAGTGATAGTACACGTATATGTATAGGTGATGGAATAGGTACATGTATAGGTAATGGAACATGTACAGTTGATGGCACAGATACATGAACAGGGAGTGGTATAGGTACAGGTGTAGGTGCACAAGGCTTGGATTATTGTCTTACAACAGATGGACTGATAAGGTTTCGAGAAAAGATATATGTGCTAGATAGAAGTGAGCTCAAGAAGGTGATCTTGAGGGAGTTCCATGCGAAGGTATACTCAGGTCACCCAGGTTATCAGAAGATACTGACGATGGTGAAGAGATATTACTATTGGTGAAACTTGAAGAGGGATGTAGCAGAGCTTATGGCTATATGTTTCGATTGTCAATGACTGAAGGCAGAGTGTAAACATCCAGGGGGACTGCTACAACTGATCACGATTCCAGAATGGAAATGGGAGGCCATTTCCATGGACTTCATTAGAGGGTTTCGGAAGATAGTGAAGCAGCATGATTCCAACATGGTCATTGTGGACAGGATAACAAAGGTGGCACACTTCATTCTCGTAATGTCTACATTCTCAACTAGTGATGTGGCATAGGTATTCATCAGAGATGTAATTGGACTACATGGAGTCTTGATGAATATTGTGTTAGATAAGGATGTGAAGTTCACTTCCAAGTTTTGAAGGAGTTATTTGCAAGTCTAAACATAGAGTTGGCCTTCAGCAAAACTTGTCACTTGCATATAGATGGATAGGTGGAGAGGGTCAACAATATATTATTGGACATGTTGAGGATGCATGTGATCCATCAACAACGCAAATGGGAAGAGCATATCCCTTTGGTCGAGTTTTCATACAAAAATGGTTATCAAGAATCATTGAGGATGAGTCGTTCTGAGGCATTATATGGGTGGAATTTTAACACTCCCATTATTTGGAGTGATCCAGTTAGCAAAGCATTGATTGAACTAGATATGTTGGCAAACATGGAACATGAAATGTAGGTAATCAAGAAGAATCTAAAGGTAGCATGGGATAGGAAAAAGAGTTATGCAAATAGGAACAGGTTGTTCAAGGAGTTCCAGGTTGGGGAACAAGTGTACTTTCACATCAAACTGAAGAAGAGATCCTTATGGATTAGCTCATGTGCCAAGATGGCACCACTATTTTGTGGACACTTTAATATCACGAGAGGATTTGGTCAATAGCCTATCGACTTGCACTACTTTCGACAGTGAAGTTACATGATGTTTTCCATGTCTCATTACCTAAGAATGATGTTAAAAATGTTGATCATGTGATTGATTGGTTTGTATTGTAGGTGGAACTAGATGGAGAATTCTAGCTAGAGCCTCATTGTATATTGAAGAAAAAGGTGTTCATGCTCTGGAACTAAGCAATAGATAAATTTAAAGTGCAATGGAAGCACTTTAGGCCCAATAAAGCTACATGGGAGATGGTGGATTAGATGCAGACCATGTATCCTTCCATGATTTCTGGTTGAGGCAAAGAAGCTTGATATGCTGGTTTGGAGATTGCTTATGGTGTTTTGGTAGTTTCTTTAAAGTGGTTTAGTGTTTTCTTATGGTGTTTTGGTAGTTTCTTCAAAGTTGTTTAGTATTTGCTTATGATGGCTTGGTATATGCTTCATGGTGATTTAGTATTTTCTTTATGTTGGTTTAGTATATGCTTTAGTATATTCTTTATGGTGGCTGATATATGCTTTATGATGGTCGATATATGTTATATGATGTCTTCAATATATGCCTAGATATGATGTTAGTATATGTTTGATATATGTTCTAATATATGATTTGGCATATTCTTTGGTATATGTATTTTGATGATGTCGTTATATGTACACCCGTGTTTGGATGTAAATATCGTAATGAGCTGTGTTATAAAGCTCCACTATGCTGTATGTATGTTATGTTAATATGATATCATGTGGTTATGTTATCATTATGTTATGATGTCATATGAGTCGGCACTCAGCAGGATGATCTTTGTAAATATCGTAATGAGCTACGTTATAAAGCTCCACTATGCAATATGTTGTCATGTTGTCATGATGTTATTTCTTGAGCAGATCTTTCATTATAAATATTGCACCAAGTTGTGTTATAAATCTCCATAAGAAGTATGTCTTCTTTCAACAGGTTGATGAGGTATCTATGTGATTGAACACTGAGGATGGTTTCCCCCAAGGAGGAGGGTTATGTAATAGCCCTAGTCAAAATTCCATGTAATAAAGTTAAAAATAATAACCACAAGTGACTGGGACACTTATTCCAAGCTAAATGTTGGGCAAGATATCATATGGGTTGTTCATTTGATTGTTTATGGCTAAGGAAATTGTCAAAGGCAATGGCTAAGGCATTAAAAGACATTTTGTCAAATTTATTTATGAAAATAATGGAAATTAGGAGAAAACGGAGGTGAAAGGTCACAGGTTGCATGTGAGGAGGAAAAGGAAGGAAAATAATAAAAAATGAAGAAAATAGAGGCATCATTCATAAAAAGGATTCTGAGAACCAGTTGGTAACCTTTTGTTAGATTAATGTTTTGTCAATTCAGTGTTGGAGCTCTCTCTCATTATTCTCTCTCTAATACTCTTGGATGCTTAAAGTTTTCTTGGAGCACTCTTGGAGGGTGTGGCATACTAGGATTCTTGGAGCAAGAAGGAAAATGAGAGACAAGGAAAGTGCAAGAAGTCATCGGCATAAGAAACTACATCATATTTGCTTGCAGGTACCAAGTTGCATGTATGGTTTCTTCACTAGTTTTGGCATGCATGGCATATGCATGTGTTTTATTAGTTGTGATCTATCATTAGGCATGGAGGATGGTTGGGATTGATAGTTTCATTTCCTAGCCTTGCCATTTCCTGGATAGCTATGGTGATTGTGGGTTTATTTCCTTATTGTGCTTTTTATTGGTTCTCATGTTTCCTTAGCTTGTATTGAGTTACTAGTCCCATAGCCTTGGTTTGAAAAACACTCTAGAGCTCTAGAACAACTTGGGTTGAGTTACTAGTCCCGTAGCTTGAGTTGGACAAATGCTCTGAAGCCCTTCGTGGGTTGAGTTACTAGTCTCATAGCCTTGGTTGGACAAATGCTCTGGAGCCCAGTAAAAGTTGTGGGTTGAGTTACTAGTCCCTTAGGTGGGTTGGAAAAATACATTGGAGCTCTAGATGGTTGGGATAGAGACCGATCTGATGATGGTGATGGGCCTCTAAATTAGGCCTAAATTAAGGACCATGCCTCTAAATTAGACATAAATTAAGGCCGATTTGACCATCCTTCATCACATCAAACCTCTCTTTTTGCATTAGATATTGTATTTTTAACTTTAATATGTTCATTAGGAGGGTTTATGGATAATTGCATATTTTTGCCTAATATTATTCATTTTTGTAGAATATTGTGAGAATATTGGGCAGATTATGAAGATTTGGAGGAGGAGATAATTTAGCGACTTTCTCCCTACAAAAGGAGGATCAATAATAAATAATAAAACAATAAGATATTATAGAATTACAACATAGATTGTGGAGCTCCAATGATTGAGAAAATCTAGGAATGTGTTCCTTGCCATTTAATGCAGATTCCCAGTATTGGGAACCAAATCCACTAGGCAAGGGATTTAGGTGGGGAAGCTTCCTCCTTTCATGGGGAATGATTCCTAATCATTTTGGTAAGTACCAAGTCAAATTTTCCTCTAGGGGTGGATTTTTCTCAGTCATCTTGTGGAGAGAACTCATATTTTTGTAGCTCCACTATCATTTCTTGCAGGGATGTAATTGTGTTGATGGAAATAATGAAGATTGGTGACATGTTCAGCTTATAAACATTGGTCTCTTTCATTCGACTCTAATTTTTTTGGGATTGGCCATCCCAGGAGCCTCATAGCCCTTTTGTATCATTTAGTTTCCTTCCTTTCACTTCTTATTCACATGCATATCTTGTTTTTGTCTATTTTCTATTTTTGCATTTAGTATTAATGATTTCTTGTTGTAGGACTGGGTTAAATGGTTGAAGTAAGTTATTTTGCAAGATAAAAAGCATCATTTCATCATTAGAACAACTTTTTAAGGTTATAGTAATCATTGAGTTACTTGGATTACTTTGTTTATTCCCACATATAGTTTTCTGGAAGTCCTCTGTGGCAAAAAACACTAAATTTATGCTATTTTTTAGAGCATTCTAACGAGCTTCAATCAAGTTGATTCCATTTTAATTATATCAAAAAATTTCTATTTATTAAAAAATTCATCCCATTTCATTTTCACTTTATTAGTTTAGGCATTTGATAGATTTACGAGCTCACTAGTTCTCGAATTTCTAGATTTTAGACAAGTAATTTTCTGCCATTTTTTTGCATGGGTTAACAAAGGTATTTTTGAGTGATTCAACTTGGAATGGAGACCTAAGACATCCTAGTCAATACAAAATGAAAATCCCATTCAATTTGGATTTTATTTTCTTGGTAATTCGGTGAATTATAGTTTCTGTAGTAAATCTGTTGTTTCCTACAGTCCTCTTCCAACGTGTATATACTTGCCTAGATTTGGTCAAAAATATTGGTTTGGGTCCCTTAGGGTTGAGTCATGACCCTTAGGCTCTAAATAAATTATTATGGAAGACTAAAGAACACGTAGGACTTGCCTCTTTACCCATGCAAAACATTTCAGCGATTTGGGCTAATGGATAGATTTATGAAATATATAATACAATGATCATTACCACATCTAATAAACTATGTTCATGGATCTAAAATCTTTGAAATGTAATGGTTGACATTTAGTTCAAGATCTTTACTTTATGAAATTATATTAGGTTTCTTTCCTTGTATTTTCTTTTTTGCAATAGGTTAAGGTTTCCATTTTGATCATTTCATTTTCTGCAATTAGTTTAGGATTTGATTTCATTACATGCACTCCATTACATCATGACAACGAAGGAAGGACACATTGTATGTTGTACATATAGTGTTGTTAGCTCTTAATTTTGTATGAACCCTAGGTTGATAATTAAAGTTAGTAGCCTTCGGAGTTGCAACATTCTTGTTGAAGTACCGAGGCTCATTACTTTTTGGTGCCGTTGTCGGGGAGGTGTCAAAGTATGCATTATTTTCTTCCCTAGTTGATTAATTTATTTTTACTTAAAAAAAAAAAGATATTTGCATTAGGCATATTCCATTTTGAAAATGGAAAAGTACATTGCATTAGTGTTTTCATTCAATCATAAAAACAGAAAAAATCTCCAACACCAACCCACCCCCCCATTTGATCACGTGGTGTAGTAACAGCCACATCACCATCCACTTTTGTAGGTAGAATAAGAGAAGATGGAGAAGAATGTAGAAGAAATGGATGGAGATGATGACAATGAGGAAGATCCTCTCATATTCCCATTCAAGATACTAATGTTACTGTGCACATGAAGAACATCCATCCATATTTTCTTCCAAACTTTCATGGTCTAAGGTCAGAGGATCTGGAAACCTTTCTCTTTGAATTTGGAATCCTTTTTAGTTCTTATGGGTACTTATTAAACACTCAAAAACTGAGATTGTTTCGGCAACATTGAAGGATAGAGCTCTTAAATGGTTCATGAGTTTAGGGACTAATTCAATAAGATCATGGAATGATATGCAAAAGATATTTCTAGAAAAATATAAAGATTATGATATTAAAGAAGAAAACTTTAGAATGCATAAAAAATAAGAGTAGAGCATTGAGGATCTAGTAGAGAGGTTCATGTATAATGTTAAGAGGGAAAAATTACATCATTTAGGAATTGACACACTAAAAACCTTCTTAATTAGAACAATTAGGGATGAGTGGATTGATATTCTTGATCTCATGAGTAGAGGTGATGTATACCAATTATAATTTGAAGAAATTTGTGAAACATACAAACACATATCAAGAGGAAGGGCAAGAGTAAGTCAATTGGTATCAAGATCTGTAAGTCAATCTAAACTTGGAATTTTTCTTGATAACTTTAAAACATAAATTCTTAGCAATCTAAGTGAACAAGTAGAAATGTTAAGAATACAAAATGAGAAAAAACAAAATGCTGATATTTGCGATATCCATGCAAAATCACATGATGTTAAATATTACCCCTCATTACCAAGGTTGAAGGAAGTTTACCAAGAGGATAATGGAGAAATTCAATTGCCAATCCGACTATGTTATGTAGCTTTAAGAGGATCATGGCAACCTATTCAACCTTATATGATGCAAGAGCCTAATTCGCAATTTCAAGATTATCCACATCCATCTCAAAGTAATTGAAACACACCCAATTTCCTTTGCAACCTTGGCCATCTCAACCCCAAAACCAATCTTGGCAACAAGGTTGGAAAGAACGTCTGGGAGCCATCCACAATATCCTCCATACCCAACTCCATGTTATCCCTACCATTCACCTCCACCACAACTACAACCCCAATGACATCCATCTCAAATATCCACTCCCACTCAACTACATGTACCACCATTTCCAAATCCACAAAATGAAGTAGCTCAACCCACTTACAATGCTGAGGTACAACGCTTCCAAACCTCTCCTCTTGATCTAAATGGTATTCATATTAGCTTAGGAAGAGTATCACAAAAAGGATTCTCTTGATGTCATTGAAGGAAGATATGTAGAAAAAGAAGATTCAAACAAGAATACCAAAGAATCATGGGCTACACTTGATGAAGAGCAAACATCAAAATCAGAGATTGGGAATGTGCCCTCATATTTACCATTAGATCCTTTATGTGTTCAAGATAATAATCAACAAAAAGAAGAAGATCTGAATTTCATGGAAGAAGAAGACATCCAAGATTATCCAAATCAACAAGTGGACCAGGGGCATCACAACTATATTGAAATATGCTTCCAAACAATCATTAAGTTGTAGCAACACTCTCTTCTTCAACTGTGATTGATATCATCAAAGTTAAATCATTTGATATCTCAAATTCAGGTACATGTCAAAGCATACATTTCAATCCTACACATTAGTTTTTCTGTCATCTTGATGTGCACATGGCTCCATTGGAAGTATTCTTATACTTGAAAGTGATTTTGTTTTTCAAGTAGAGTAGGGTAGAAGAAGTAAAAGGAATGAAAAAAAAGAGAAAAAAAATAAAAATCTCAAGTGAAAAACTCCTTTGAGGTGCCTGAGATTGTATCATTGATTGAAAATATGCATGAGGTAGTAAATGGGTTGGAAAAAAGAGAAAAAGGAGAAAAAAAAAATATCTTAGGCGAAACCCTCCTTTAAGGTGCCTAGGTAGACCTACTAGTTGAAAACCTCATTGAGGTAGCTGTAGGTTTTAACCCCGTACAGAAATTACCTGCATACGAATTCTAAATCACAAGAAAAATAAAAATGCGAGAGCATAACCACATAAAACACATATACACAGAGATTTCCCACTGGATCTCAAAACCGAGACTACCAGCTTGATTTTTCATTATGTTCCTTTCAATGTTACAATACATATTTATACATGCCGAAGCATCCAATACCATGGACCGAAAACCATCGAATCCAAAACTGTGGACCGAAAACCATAGGTAGGTTCGCCCAACCTAATATAGGGTCCAAAAAAATTTTTTCTCGGGGCGCTGCCCCGTACCCCGTAGAGGGGGGCTACCCGCCCCCCTCAAACCCCCCGGACAGGGGGGGCTGCCGCCCCACCTGTGATCCCCCCGCTGCGCAATCGACGCGGCAATGGGGGGGCTCCGCCCCCCCTCTAACCCCTCGATTCACTACGTAGGTTAGTCGTGGAAAGAATATAACACAACCCAACAATCTTCCACTTGTTGTTTTCTTTCCACAGGGAGCCACAGGAGAGCTTAGTCGTTTTTCCAGGCCTAAAACACCCATTGTTTCTCTACACCAAGAGAACTTCTCAGAGCTCACAGATTTTGTCAATGCATCTGTAGTATTATTCAAAGTGTCCACCTTTACCAGCAACACCTTTTTGTCTTCTATCATATCCCTCACAAAGTGATACTGAACATCAATGTGCTTTGTCTTTGAATGATAAGCAGGGTTCTTTGCCAAGAAATTGCACTTTGGCTGTCACAGTCTATCCTTATAGCTCCCTGTACTAACCCCATACTTGAACACAATCTCTACAACCAAACTGCTTCCTTGCTTGCATGAGTGGCTGCCATGTATTCTGCCTCTGTAGTTGATAGTGCCACTACAGATTGTTTCTTACTCATCCAGCTGACCGCACCTCCAAATAGGTTAAACACATACCCACTTGTAGATCTTCTCTGATCCAGATCTCCAGCCCAGTCTGCATCAACAAAGCCACGGATATCCAACACTCTGTCCAATCCTGGTCTTCCTTGGTAGCACAAACCATAATCACTAGTGCCATGCAAATACCTGAAAACCCGCTTCACTGCTGTCCAGTGCTCCTTCCCTGGTTTTGACATAAACCTGCTCAATACTCCCACTGCATGTGCAATGTCTGGTCTAGTACAGACCATGGTATACATCAAGCTACCGACTGCACTTGCATATAGAACACGGGACATGTCCTCTTCCTCTTCTTGTGTCTTGGGACACTGTTCAGCAGATAACCTCACACCTACAGGAATAGGAACCTTCACTGGTTTACTATCCTGCATTTTAAACCTCTGCAATATTGTCTCGACATACTTCCTCTGGTTTAACCAAAGCTTCCTCTTTGCCCAATCTCTTTTAATT
>APFE030132823.1:288006-308677 GCA_000404065.3 Pinus taeda
CCCTCTAACCCCCCGGTTCACTACGTAGGTTAGTCGTGGAAAGAATATAACACAACCCAACAGTAGCTAGTAGGCCTAGAAGGAAAAACAGGAAAAAATAAACAAATATATGCTCCATGTATCTCTCTGATGAATGTAGGTGCTCTCCAACATCTGCAAGCAACAAAAACAAGTGGGCACCGAAGAAAAGAAAAAATTGGTCAAAATTCTAGTCAAAGGAAGTTAAACTTGGACTTTCTCCTCCTTTTCTTAGATGCTCCAGAAGGAGCAAGGCCATGCAAATTCATCACCCTCATCTATTTCCACAATCCACTCATCATTCCCAAGCTTTTACCACTCATTTTCCTTGCTGTCTAGAAATACTACAAGAATTCTCTGTTTTACTGCAGGAAACATAAATACATAGAGCGGAAAACTATTTTTGTCATATCTTGACAAACATGCATCCATTTGCCAAGATGTTTTAGGGGAAGATGCATATGGATGATGGTAACATGCTCAAGCGATTTCAACAAATTTTAGTGCAAAATTTTCATGAAATCGACCTCCATCACCTACAAACATTTTCAAATTTTCTCTATATTTGTAAATCCATTTAAAAAGTTGTTCCATCAGGAGATGCATATGGATGATAGTAACATGCCCAAGAAATCTCAACAAATTCTAGTTCATGATTTCCAAGAAATCGGCCTCCATTAACTGCAACCATTTTTATTTTTTTCTCAAGATTCGCACATCCATTGGCCAAATGTTCTTTATGGGGAGGTGCATAACGATGATCGCAACATGCTCAAACAATTTAAGGTCAATCTAGGATACCATTTGGGAGATATGGGTTTAAACAAGTTGCTACAGGTTTTCCTGTAGTACTATGTCCTAGTTTACTACAGGAAACAGGCTAAAAGCTTTAAGGAGGTACAGAAGGTGAAAAAAGTGTGGGAAAGGTGTCTAATGGTGAACTAAGGTATAGGGAAGATGAACACCACGCATGGACAAGCTCAACACTCCAAGAAGGCTAGATTTGACTAAGATAGCTTGCTTATGGTAACTGGAAGACATAGGTTTAGAATCACCAAGCTATGAAGACCTTTGTAGAAGAAAACAAAGGAAATTATCACCTCTAGGGGATAATGGATTGTTCATCAACTCAACAGAGACATGCATGTCTCTTGAATAACCATCATGTAGGTACAGGTATGCAATATTCTTTACCTCTTCTTTAAGCATAATACAATTAGAAATTTGTTGTTAATGCATGAGAGATGAGGTTTTCTAAGCTAAGGATGGGTCGACAGTCTTGGCTGCCTTCAACTATTTAATTGCAGCTCACTCCTGCACTCATGCAATGTGGAAAAGCCAAATTATGAAGGGTGATGATTTCGAGGAATGGAGACAACAATTAAAAGAGGAAATTTCTCCAAAGGCCAAGTTAGCACAACACTCCAAGCCCTCCATCCACTTCATATCTGCTATCTATCCATCATTCATCCATCCCATTTCATAAGGAAAAATAGTATTTTTTGAAGAACAAACCCTACACTTTGTCTCACCCTGAAAATCTCTTGAAAAAACACACAGAGCACATCCTCTCCATTTTCAAAAACCTACACTACTCCCTTTGAGCCCTAGCATCATCCTCCAAACCCTCTACATCATTTCTTATCACTCCCATACATTAGAATACCATGAAAGAGAATGAATGACTGCTACAGGAAGGCTGAATGCTGCTACAAGAAGTAAGAGAGGAACAAATTATCCTAAAACAAAAAAAGGCAGTGCCTAAGAGAGACCTAATCAAAACATAGAACTCCAAGGCAATTAGGCAATCATCTAGGCCACAAAAGATAAGAAGAAGGAAACAATAGGAAAGAAGGAATTCACCATCAAAATAGAACTCAAATTGCATGATGAAAAGAGGCTTTCCAAGAGGTCTCTAATCTCTTTATAGCTTTTGTCCAAGGACTAGAAGATATTATAGAAATGGGACAAAGGCATGGAAGTAAAGTTGAGAGCCTACCCTAGGCTCAGACTATCATTTCTTCCCAAAACAGGTTTAAATAGGGTTTCCTATAGTACTACAAGAATTGCTACAGGATTTCCTGTAGTACTAAAGGAACTGCTGTAGGGTCTCTTGTAGTTTACTACAAGAAACACAATTTTACTACAGAATGTCCTAGTTCTCATCCAAATTCATTTGAAGGTTTCATAGGTGTCCAAATGGTGGAAAAGGGTAGCATAAGGTTGGAAAATGATGTGGAAGACCTTTCCAAGCTAAAAAATATTGAACAACCCATCTTGAATAAGAGGAAAAAAGGTAGGCTAATGGTCTTGAGAAACACTGTGATTTTTTCTATGCACAAACCATTTTGGAAAAATGAGTGAAAATGGAATGAAGGTATCAAGGGAGAGGAAATGAATGAAATGGATCTACAAGCCAACAAAGTTCACTTGCAAAGGGTAAAGTTATGTTTTTTTTTTTTGAAATTCTGTTAAACAATCATGAAAAGAACAACTACATTTTTGTGCTTATCCTTACCGAACTTACAACCAAGATTCTTAAGAGAAGGGACCGAGGAATGCAAAAGAGAGAGGCCACCAAGGCCATTAATGAATCACAATAAGTTCACTAGGATTCTCGAGGATGAGCAACACTTTCAGTAGGGGGTATGATGGGCCTCTAAATTAAACATAAATTAAGGTTCATGCCTCTAAGTTAGACATAAATTAAGGCCCCTCTGACCATCCTTCAGCAAATTAAACCTCTCCTGTTGCATTAGATAATGTATTTCTTACTTTAATATGTTCATTAGGAAGGTTTATGGATAATTTCATATTAGTTCCTAATATTATTTATTTTTGTGGAATATTGTGAGAATATTGGGTAGATTATGAAGATTTGGAGGAGGAGATAATTTAGGGACTTTCTCCCTACTACAGGAGGATAAATATTAAATAATAAATCAACAATATATTCTAGAATTATGGCATAGATTATGGAGTTCCAATGATTGAGAATATCTAGGAATCTGTTCCCTGTCATTTAATGCACATTCCTAGTATTGGGAACCAGATCCACTAATCAAGGGATTTTGGCAGGGAAAGCTTTCTCCTTTCATGGGGAATGATTCCTAATCATTTTGTATAAGTATAAAATCTAATCTACCTCTAGCGGTGGCTTTCATTAGTCCTCTTGTGGAGAGAACTCGTATTTTTACATCTCCGCTGTCATTTCTTACATTGATGTAATTGTATTAATGGAAATAATGAAGATTGGTGACATGTTCATCTTCTAAATCTGGGTCCCCTTCATAGGATCACAAGCATCATTTCATCATTGGAACATCTTTATAAGGTCATAGTAATCATTGAGTTACTTGTATTAGTTTGTTTATTCCCAAATCTAAATTTCTAGAAGTCCTTTGTGGCAAATAACAATAAATTTCTTCTATTTTTTAGGGAATTCTAATGAGATCCAATTGAGTTGATTCCAATTGCATTATATCACAAAAAAATTATAGTTAATAAAGAAAAACTACCCCATTGAATTTTCATGTGATTAGTTTAGGCATTTGATAGATTTACTAGCTCACTAGTTCTCGAATTTCTAGAGTTTAGACTAGTAATTTTTTGTCAATTTTTAGCATGGGCTAACATAGGTATTTTTGAGTGATTCAACTTGCAATGAAGACCTAAGACATCCTAGTCAATAAAAAAATTTGTCCCATCCAATTTGGATTTTATTTGCTTGGTCATTCGGTGAATTATAGTTTCCTGTAATAAATCTATTGTTTCCTATAGTACTCTTCCAACGTGTGTATATTTGCTCAGATTTGTTTAAAAAGAATTCTTTTGGTCCCTTATGGTTGAGTCATTACCCCTAGGCTCTAAATAAATGATTATGAAAGACTAAATACCACTTAGGACTTTCTTTTTTACCCATGCAAAACATTTCAGCGATTTAGGCCAATGGACAGATTTATGAAATAGATAATACAATGATGATTGCCACATCCAATGAGCTATGTCAACGGATATAAACTCTTTGAAATGTATTGGTTGACATTTAGTTCATGATATTTACTTTATGCAATTAGAATAGGTTTCTTTCCTAGTATTTTCCTTCTTGCAATAGGCTAAGGTTTCCATTTCGAGCATTTCATTTTTTGTAATTAGTTTAGGATTTGATTTCATTACATGCACTCCATTACATCATGACAGTGATTGAAGGACACATTGTATGCTACACATATAGTGTTGATACCTCTTAAGTGTGTATGAATCCTGGGCTGATAATTAAAGTTGGTAATCTTGGGAGTTGCATCATTCTTGTTGCAATACCGAGGCTCATCAGATGGTTTTGGTGATGTCCGACTGTGAGGTTGAATCACTATTTGATGGGTGGAGGTGGATGGCCTATGGGAGCCCTGGGTGAGTTTTGATTAATGTTTTCTATGAGATCCCACATTCATGCTTGGAATATGGAACATGGGTGAATGGATGAAGAGATATTTAGCTCAGCCATTCTACGGTCGGGTGGAACGTGGTAGTATCATCTCTGGTTGGTTTGTTAGATTCATTAATGAGAAATCCATTCCCTTGATTTTCAAGTGTAAAGGTATGGATGTATTTATGGATTTGATGGCTGATATGTTTATTGTATTTCTATTCCTATTTATGCTGGTTATATGCACATTTTATGATAATAGCTACGTATGGCTCTCAACATGTTTTTATTTATATGTGAATGGATAATCTGTACATGACCTAATAGATGATAATGTAGCAAATGACATGAGGAAACAACGGTTCATAGTGATTCTCAAATAAGTATGAGATCCCTACGCTTAACTATGTTATTTACACATGTAGATTACATGTCAATGATATGTTTGACAAAATACCTGTCATGGCTAGTACGAATGCAATCAAGGTTTTGAACAAGTATTTTCTTTAGTACTTTCATTTCCATGTTACTTTATTGATTTGAAGAGATGGATCATTTTTGGGAAGTGTTCTGGACATTGGGCCTAGAAAACTAGGTTAAATCTCGGAGTCCCTGGCATAACATTGACAATTTTGGTCCACAATCACTGGCAGGAGGGCCTGTGAGAGAGATTTTAGTTTGCTGGTCGCTCCCTTGCCCATAGCACGAGAGTGACTATGGCCCAAGAGACCTAAAACAATAGTGGGACCCAGGGACAGGCTGTCTCAGTGGCTGACTTGTCTTCTGAGGGTTCTATTGATGATGTTGGATATATGTATGGTGCGTTTCCATTGGTTCCACTTCCTTAAGGTGACTTAGGAGGTGGAATAGTGTTATAGTGGCCTCTCGTCGTATGTTTACCCCTGCTGGTAAGTTTCTTGCGTAGATGTGGGATGAGAGTGTTACAGACCATTTGTCTTATCTCGTAAAGCTTTGTTTCTTTTTAAGTACAACGACGCTAACAATATCTCTCCTTCATGTAGGATGATCTTCATGTTCATAAACTCTACCAGCGAAAGAGGTGGCATTCAATTGAAGGCTCAAACTTTTGTGTTCTATAATCCATGTATTTCTACTGGTATAGCCGAGAGAGGCTACAGTTTCCAATACTGACAATGCCACAATAAGAATCTACAACACTCTTGATTCATAAATCTCAACAAGTTCTTTGACATCGTTCAGCAACATATAAAAACTCTTTTACACAACGCTCAATAACACCTCTAGATAGAGAGTGTCTGCAAATGCAAGAAAATAAAACAATTCTCACATGCTCATTAATCTATGTACAAAGAAGAGAACTTCAAATCTCTTTCATCTATTTGGGCACTCCCTTGAGGGAGTCAAGCCCATATAGGGTTTGATACCAAAAAGGAAATTGGAAGAGCGGACATCGTACATAGATTACTCACAAAAATATTTGTTTATTGTATTCAAAGTCAAATTACAAGCCACATAAATAGTGCTCATGAGATCCAACAAATTCGAACCAAAGAGAATATTGTTGAGAAAATCTCTCAACAAATTCCAACAACCAACAAGCCTAATCTATTAATTTAATAATATAAGCATTATTTCCAAGTCAGCCAACCTGATTTAAGTTTGTTATTTCTAGCTCGAAGAAGGCCAAGATTATTTTGATTATGACAAAAAAGTCCTTATTTTATATCATCATAATTGGCTATGGTAAGCCATTGCCAAAAAAATAATCCTTTGCAAGGTTACTAGAAACACAATAAAAATCTCAAGAGAAAAACACTGGTTACCTCTTTTAAGATTTTAACCAACTCCCATTCCCACCTATATCCCCTAATAGTATGTCACATTTACCACTCAAATTAAAGCTTAATTAAATATATAATATTAATATATTTTAATTAAAAGTAATAAATAGTATTTAAAATAAATAAATTTATTTTATATATGTATTAACTGAAATTATACAAGATGGTGATACATAAAAGAAAATGATTATTATAACCGCAGATTTTGAAGTGGAGAAAGGAAACATGATTTTCTTTTCCTTCAATTTATTATCGATTTTTTAAAAAATGATTCATAAATGATTAATATGATATTTGTATATTTTTTACAGGACTTCATCGTGTTGTATATTAGTTTTTAGAGTTCTATTATGTAGAATTTGGAGTTGTACAAATTTCTGCACATAGTAGAATTCCAAAATCTGATTTATAACTATATAAGATTTAATGGTATACATACGTTTTTTTATTTATCTTAATATATTTAGTTTTAATTGATCAGATATTTTACGTAGATTATAAGGTAAAAATGTATAAGATGAATTACTTGAGAACTCGTATATCATATTAATGAATGTCGTTGATATACGTTAAAGTATTAATCATATATAGAACCATATTTAATGTTAATGATAAAATTAAAATTCAATATTAATATTAAAATTAAATATGATACAAGTTAATATTAAAAATAAAATTTAATGTTTATTATTAAATGTTAATATGAAAGTTAATATGTGAAGTTTGATCATGGTTGACTATGATTGACTATGATTATTAAACCCAATGGATTTATATTAAACTCTAGGATTAATATTATAAACTGTATGAATAATATAATACTCTAGGAATATGAACCCTTAGATTAATAAGCCCAAGGGATTGATATTGTAAACCCAAAGGAATAATATTGAACCTAATGGATTAATATTGTAAACCCAAGGTATATAAACCCAAAGATAAATATTATAAACCCTAAAATAAACATCGTTGACCATGGTTGCTTTTCATATTGACACAATGCTTGTCACAATGAGACATTGGAGCATGGTTGACCATGATTGATTTACATATCGAGATAACCTTTGTCACAATGTGATGTTGGACCATGGTTCACCATGGTTGGTTTTCATCTTGAGACAATCTTTGTCATAATGTGGCGTTGGACCATAGTTGACCATGATTGACCATGGCAAACCGTGATTGAATTTCATATCGAGAAAATCCTATGACATACACTAAGATAAATATTATAAACAAAATATGTAAAGCATATGATAAATATTGTAAATTCTAAAATAAACATGGTTTACCATGGTTGATTTACATATTGAGACAATCTTTGTCACAATAGGACATTAGACCATGGTTCACCATGATTGAATTTGTCACAGTGCAACATTGGACCATGGTAAACCATGGTCGACCATGGATGACCATGATTAACCATGGTTGATTTTCATATTGAGAAAATCTTTGTTACATTGTGGCATTGGACGATGGTTTACCATGGTTAACCATGGTTGATGATAGTTGACGATGGTTGACTATGTTTGATTTTCATATTCAAACAACATTTGTCACAATGTGACATTGGACCATGGTTGACCATAATTATAAACCCAAGGGATTTATATTAAACCCTAGGATTAATATTATAAACCCTATGAATAATATTATACCCTAGGAATATGAACCCAAGCGATAAATATTATAAACCCATGGGAATAATAAACCCTAGGGATTATAAACCCATGGGAATAATATTAAACCCAAGGGATTAATATTATAAACCCAAGGTATATAAACCCTAAGATAATTATTAAAAACCCTTAAATAAACATGGTTGAGCATGGTTTACAATGATTTATTTTCATATTGAGGCAATGTTTTCTCATAATGGGATGTTGGACCATGGTTGACCATGATTGATTTTCATATCAAGACAATCTTTGTCACAATGAGATGTTGGACCATGGTTGACTGCAGTTAACAATGGTTAATTTTGATATTAAGACAATATTTGTCACAATGGGACGTTGGACCTTGGATGACCATGGTTGACCATCGTTGTCATAATGTGATGTTGGACCATGGTTGACCATGATTGATTTCCATATTGAGAAAATATTTGTCACAAACCCAAGCGATTAATATTGTAATCCCAGGGGATATAAACCCTAATATAAATATTACAAACCCTAAAATAAATTATAAACCCTAAATTAAATATTAAACCCTAATATTAAAATATTATAAACCTTTCGATTAATATTATAAGCCAAAAGGATTAATAAACCCAAGTGATTACTATTAAAAACCTAAGGAATTATAAACCCAAGGGAATAACATTGAACCTTAGAAGTAATAATATACTAGAAGGAATATAAACCATAAGATAAAATAACCCAAGGAATTATATTATAAACCCAATGGAATAAAATACCAAGGGATTTATATTAAATCCTATTAATATTATAAACCATGTCAATAATATTATGCCCTAGGAATATGAATTCTTAGATTAATAAACCTAAGGAATTGATATTATAAACCCAAGGCACTAATAAACCCAAGGAATTAATACTAAAAACCCAAGGGAATAATATTAAACCCAAGGGATTAATATTGTAAACCCAAGGTATATAAACCTTAAGATAAATACTATAAACTCTAAAACAATCATGGTTGACCATGGTTAACCATGGTTGAGATTCATATTAAGACAATCTTTATCAAAATGTGACGTTGGATTGTTGTTGTCTATGGTTGACCATGATTGAATTTTATATTGAGAGAATCTTTGTCACAATGCAAAATTAGAACTTGGTTGACCATGGTTAACCATGATTAACCATGATTGTTTTTCATATTAAGACAATCTTTGTCACAATGTGACGTTGGACCATGGTTGACCATGGATGTCCATAATTGTCACAATGTGATGTTGGACCATGAGGAAATCATTGTCACAATGTGACTATGGTTGACCATGTTTATTTTCATATTGAGACAATATTTGTCACTATGCGACATTGAAAATGCCTGATATTCATATTGAGACAATCTTTGTCACATTATAGCATTTTACCATGGTAAAGCATAATTGGCCATGTTTGACCAATGTTTACCATGGTTGACTATGATTGATTTCCATATTGAGAAAATCTTTGTTAAAAACCCAAGGGATATAAACCCTAAGATAAATATCATAAACCTTAAAATAAACTTTAAACCCTAACATTAATATTATAAATTTGAGGATTAATATTATAAGGCCAAGGGATTAATAAACCTAAGATATTAATATAAAAACCTGAAGGAATTATAAATGGAAGGGAATAACATTGAACCCTGGTATTAATAATAAACCATAGGAATATAAAACCTAAGATTAATAAACCCAAGGGATTATTATTCTAAACCTAAGAGATTAATAAATGCAAGGAATTAATATTGAAAACCCAATAGATTAATATTATAAACCCTTGAGATCAATATTATAAATGTAAGTGATTAACAAACCCAAGGAATTTATATTATAAACCAAATGGAATATAAACCCGAGGGGTGTATATTAAACCCTATCATTAATATTATAAACCATGTCACTAATATTATACCCTAGGAATATGAACCCTTAGATTAATAAACACAAGGCAATGATATTATAATTTATAGACCCAAGACACTAATAACCCGAAGGGATTAATACTAAAACCCAAGGGAATAATATTAAACCCAATCGATTAATATTGTAAACCCAAGGTATATTAACCCTAAGATCAACACTGTAAACCCTAAAATAAACATGGTTGATCATGGTTGACTTTCATAAAGACAATCTTTGTCACAACGCGACATTGGACTAATAAACCATAGGAATATAAACCCTAATATTAATAAACCCAAGGGATTACTATTCTAAACCTAAGGAATTAATAAACCCAAGGGATTAGTATTCAAAATAAAAAATATTAATATTATAAACCCTTGGGATTAATATTATAAATGTAAGTGATTAATGATGTAGGAGGTTGACAAAAATGGGGTGGTAGTCTGGAATTAGGCTATTGGTTAACTTTAGAACCAATCAATTGTGCTTTAATCATATTCTGTACGTGTATTTCCTCCTGAGGGTCCCACCTTCCTGACCAATCACCATCGATCCTTCTTTGAATTTTCCTTTTCTCAGGTGCTTCAATCCACGCCGTCGATTTCACTCCTTCAGATCCAACATATATCACATCGTATCACACACTAACTAGCTGAACAATCTCCATCGTCGATCTATCTTGTTCGATCCAATGGCTATTGCACAATCTCGTGTGAAATCTTACACGACCGATATCAGGTCGAGAGCGCACAAGAAAAGTAGTTTTCTCACGCTACGTGTCACCCACTTAGGCTAATTGCGTAAATTTTAGAAATATTGTTTACCACTTTTAGGGTGCGGGAGATACCACTTCCAAATTATTGAATACTACCCACATGCTTAATTCATACTTTTAAGAAGACGCTTAAGGAAAGATTTAGCGATTAAGATCAATATTAACTCTTAATACTAATTGATTGTGATTTATAAATAAAACATTTAAGCAAAGAAAAATACCTGATTAGGGTCCAGAACGTCGAAACACAGATACAAATGTGTTTCTGCACCAGGATTAACACGCAACACCACACTTAATCATTTATTCAATAAAATAGAATTTCTATTGTCTTGCCCTCTTGGCTCGATTACAACAATTTGTTTGACCTTTGTTCACTCTCCAACCCTATCTCTCACACACCTCTCACTTACTTACTCTATTCTCGATCATCTAATCTCTTTGTCATTACATTCTTTCCTCTTTTATGAATCAAATCCTATCCTAACTACATTGACAACTCAATCTCTTTTTTTATCAACTCAACCATTAAATCCCTATTCTCAAGCTTTGATACACACCTTTACTAACACCTTATCTCCTATTCTAAAAATAATACAATATTCTAATTATTACAGTAATTGGAGTAAAGATAATTTTCAAGAGATCCAACCCTCTCTACTACGAATTGATTTTGACCACTCAGGTCAGTGAAATTCATCTCTTATTAGCCACAACATGTGAACATACAATCACATTGTTGGCTAAGTCTAGATGTTCCTGCATCAGGCTCCCGAGGAAGAAAAGAATCCTTCCTCAAACTTTTAGGATTGAATCTATACTTTTGTAATTCTGTCGTTGTTATCCAACTGGGATCCTCTATTGGTTGTCCCCTCCATTTGACTAAATATTGAAAATAAACTTGTCCTCGGGTTCCTTCAGATACTCCTTTCTCCAAAATAGCTTCCACCTCTTTCTTGACTGTCTTTGGCATTTGTTCTTCCCAATTTAATGTTTGAACTTCATCTCCTGTAGGTTCCTTCTGTAGCTCTGACTCTGTTTCCTTGTATGGATATAAATCTGCAACATTGAAGATAGGTGATATTCTAATCCCTTCTGGGAATTCAATTTCATAAGCATTAGTTGAAAGCTTCCTCATAATTCTGCATGGCTCTATCTTTTTCATCTTTAGTTTATTGTAAGTCCCTACAGGAAATCTTTCTTTTCTCAAGTATACCATCACTAGATCTCCAACTTGGAATTTATATTATAAACCAAATGGAATATAAACTCAAAGGATGTGTACTAAACCTTATGATTAATATTATAAACCATATTATTAATATTATGCCCTAGGAATATGAACCCTCAGATTAATAACCACAAGGGAATGATATTATAAACCCAAGGCACTAATAAACCCAAATGATTAATATTGTAAACCCAATATATATTAACCCTAAAATCAATATTTTAAACCCTAAAAAAAACATGGTTGATAATGGTTGACCATGGTTGAGTTTCGTATTGAGACAAGGCTTTGTCACAAAATGACATTGGAGCATTGTTTACCATGATTGATGTCCATATTGAGAGAATCTTTGTAACAATGTGATGTTGGACCCTCGTTGACCATAATTGATCATGGTTGATTTTCATATTGAGACAATATTTGTCATAATGCGATGTTGGGCCATGGTTGTCACAATGTGACATTAGACCATGAGAAAACCTTTGTCACAATGTGACACTCAAAATGCATAAACCTTCAAAAGCATAAACATTGAAAATGCCTTGAAATGAGAAATGTCCTAGACATGTACTCGTAGATATCGTTATAATATTTCTCATAATACTAAATTTTAGACATTTTTTTGGCCTATAAAAAAATAAATAAATCCTAAATCTTCTAAGTGTTATAAAAGGATTTCCATTAATAGGGAGCATCTCCAGTGTTGTAGAGGATAGCCAAGGTTTTCTACATGAATCAACGGTGCTACTAAGGCCCTCAAAAAATTGGTGATATGTAACAACCTCGGGTTAAAAATCCATGTAATAAAGTTAATAAAGGAAAAATAAGACCAAGGTCACAAGGCATGTATTCCAAGATGAATGTTAGGAAAAACATCCTAGCGAGTGTTAATTTGGTTTATTATGGCTAAGGGGAAATTCGCAAAGGCAATGGAAAAGGAATTGAAAAGGAAAAGAGGCATTAATTGGCATTTTAATTATGAAAATAAATGAAAGTAGGAGAAAAGAAAGGTGAAAGGTCATAGGCTACATGTGAGGACGAAATTGAAGAAAATAGGGGCCTCAATGATAAAAAGGCTTTTGAGGATTAGTTTGTAGCTTTTTGTTGGTTAAGCTTTTCTTAGTTCAATTTTAGAGCTCTCTCTCTATTCTCTCATACTCTTGCACACTTAGATAATTCTTGGAGCACTCTAGCATTGGAGAAAGGAATGGAAATGAAGGAAAAGAAATCAAAGGGAAGCAAATATCAAGTAAGGAAGAGTTGGATCAAGCAGTTACAATGGGATTACTTGTAGGTATCGAGTTTCATGTATGATTTCCTTGTTAGTTTGGACATGCATAGTATATGCATGTGTGTATTTGGTTCTCTTGTTGTCATTAGCATGTGATTTTCCAGGTGTGATAGTGGTTTCAACTTTTCCTTTCCATTTTCGAATAGCCATGGTGTGATGGGGTTCTTTCATTTGGTTGAGCTTTGGATTTTCGGATGCTTTTGGAATCAGATGAGGTGGTCTTAGGAAAATTCTCAAGGGCCTAGTAATCCCTTGACTGGTAATAGAAGGAATGTGGCAAAGACTAAGGGTGGAGATGGGAAATTTCCTCAAGGTATCGGTGAAGAAATTTGTAAGAATCCAAACTTTATTAGGGCCTAGTGATCCCTAGACTGATTTTGGTGGGATTGCGGTAAAGCCTGGTTGTGTAGGTCCTTATTTTAGGCCTAGGAATGCCTTGACTATTTTTGATGGGATTACAGTAAAGCTTGAGGCAGCTCGGTTGTTTTGTTGTGAGTCCCACATTCATGCTTGGAACATGACACGGGGGTGATTGGCTAAAAGAATGATTTGGTTAAGCCTAATCTATGGTTGAGTGATATGTGGAAGTCCCTGACTTGGTTGGATTTTGCATATGTTAATAACAGTTATTTTCCTCTTTTATTTCATGAGTATTTATACTTGTTATTATGTGGCTTTGATAGTTGTTCTATCACTATTATCATTTTGGTTATATGTTGGTTATAAGAATGGTTTCATGACAGATTCTAGTTATGGCTCTTGACATGTTTTGATTAGTAAACCAATGGTTATTGAATGCATGACCTAATAGATGTTATTTCAGTTATTGTGAGAGGGCATTATACCTTCTTGATGATTCTCAGATAAGTATCAGATCCCTATGTTTAGATATGCATTCATGACATGTAGATTACATGTTCTCAATATGTTTGACAAAGTGTCTCACGGTTAGGCTTGGTTAGGTCAATTCCTTGATCACTTTTTATGTTAGAGGCTTTGTCTTTATGTAATTTATTGTTTTGGAAAGTTTCATCAAGTTTTGTGTAGTGATCTGGACTCTAGCCCTGAAAATGGGGCAAAAATTTCACGGTTATAGGCATAGAACTAGGAAATTGGGACAACATTCGCTGGATTATAGGCTTATGCATCGAAATGAAGGCTTACAATTGCATGGATAGAGGATCATGCATGCGATTCAAATTCTAGGTCAGTGAAAAATCAACTTGACTCGAGTTTTGGGCACCTGGAGGGGTGGTTTATGTTATAAGCCATGGTTGAGTTCCATGTAAAAAAAATATAAGACCAAGGTCATGGGACACATATTCCAAGTTTAATGGTGGGAAAACATCCTAGTGGATGTCACTTTCAGTTTATTATGGATAAGGAAATTAGCAAAGGAATTGGGAAAGGAAAAGAGGCATTAATTAGCATTTATTTATGAAAATAAAGGAAAATAGGAGAAAAGGAAGCTGAAAGGTCATAGATTTGTATGAGAAGGAAATTGAAGCAAAAATGAAAAAATTAGAGGCCTCGATAAATTGGAGGCCTCAATAATAAAAAAGGCTTATGAGGATCTATTCATGGCTTTTGTCAGTGTTAGCTATTGTTAGTTCAATGTTTGGAATTCTCATTTTATTCTCTCTCTCATACCCTTGCACACTTAGAGAAATATGGGAGCATGCTTGGAGCATTATAGTTTCACTGGGTTTGCAGAAGAAGGAAAAGGAAAAGGAGGAAAGTGCAAGGGGATAGCAAGATCAATGGCTACAGTTGGATTTCTTTCCAGGTATCAAGTTGCATGTATGATTACCTTGATATTTTTGGCATACATGGTATATGCATGCAGTTATTTGGTTATGATTTGTCACTACATGGAGGATTGCCTAGAGTCATAGTGGCTCTTCTCATGGGGGCTTCAATGGGGGAGAAATGCCATACCACGTGTGTTAATATTGGAGAATATATATTGAGGGAAAAATGACATAATATATTGAGCATATAATAAGGGGTAAAGGGTTTTCATATTGGTAGGTATAAAAAATGGAGCTCAAAGTTAATGAAAAAGTATAAAGGGGTACCAAAATTTTTAATGAAAAAATGGATACCTACAATATCTAGTGAAAGTAGGGGTTTTAAAATTTTGAAGGTATATTGGGTTCATATTGGTATGGGGTTAAATAATGTGATTTTAGAGGTGTTGTTTAATATGCCATGAACACACATTATATGTTAGAGGTTCTTTGAGAGAAGTCCCTGTGGTTTTTCCTAGACTTGTCATTTCCTAGATAGCCATGGTGTCGTAGGTTTCTCACTTTCTTTTTTCTGATAGGTGCTCATGTTACTTATGGTTGTGGGTTGAGTTACGAGTTCCTGGAGCCTTGGTTGGACAAATGCTCTTGAAGCCTGGGAACAAATTGGGTTGAGTTACCAGTCTTAGAGCCTTGGTTGGAAAAATTCTCTAGGGCCCTTGGTTGGTTGAGTTACTATTCCTGGATCCTTGGTTGGAAAAACACTCTGGATCCCCATGACAATTGTGGGTTAAGTTACTAGTCCTGAAGCCAGGTTGGAACAAGCATTCTCAAGCCCTTGAAAACTTGGGAAGAGACCAGTCTGGTGATGGTTAGTGATGTTCGACCGTGAGGTGGAATCATTGGTTGAGGTTTGAGGTGGTTTTTCCTCTAGAAGCCCTCGTTTGGTTATGTTTGGTTTATTCCATGAGATCCCACATTCACACTCGGAATATGGCACATGGGTGATTGACTAAAAGAAATATTTGGTTCATCCCAATCTATGGTCAGGTGGCACATGGAAGTCATTGAATTGGTTGGAATTGGCATCTGTTAGTAAGAGCTATATCCTCTTGTATTTTATGATTAAATATACTTGTTATTATGTGACTTTGATGATTATTCTATCATTGTTATTATTTTGGTTATATGTTGGTTATAAGCACAGTTTCATGATAGATTCTAGTTATGGCTCTTATCATGTTTTATTGGTAAATGATTGATTATTGATTGCATGATATAATAGAGGTTAATGTAGCTAGTATGAGAGGGAATTAGACCTTCTTGATGATTCTCAGATAAGCATCAGACCCCTATGTTTAAATATACATTCACGACCTATAAATTATGTGTTCCCCATGTGCTTGAAGAAATCATTATCATGGTTAGGCCTGGTTAGGTCAAGTCCTTGATCAAGTTTTGTGTTAGAGGCTTTCACTTTGTGTCATCTATTTTTTTTGTTTGGAAAGTTTCATCAAGTTACAGGAAATGATTAGGAGTCTAGCCCTGAAAAGGTGGCACAGATTTCACGGTTGAAGGAACAAACTTGGGAAATTGGGACTACAACTATTGGCTTGGAGGCTTCTGCATGTGAATGGAGGCCTTCAATTGCATGGATGTAGGCTTATGCATGAAACTGGGAGTCTAGGTCAATGAAAAATCAATCTGTCTCACAGTTTGGGCACCTGGAGGGGTGGTTTAGCTCCTGTGGGTCTTGTAGCTCTTAAGGAAGGTCAATAAGGTTTCAGTTTGTCGATTCTAATTCCTTAATTTTATTTAGGAGGTTGAGTCATATCATAGTAACTCTTCATCACATTTTTACCCTAGTAGACCAATGAGATTGGGTAAATGTGGGAGTAGGGTGTTACAAAGTGGTATTATAGCTCCTAGGTTCAACACTTAGACTGGATGGGAAAAATGTGTTTGTCATGCATGCATGTTACTTGTCTATGTCGTTGTCATGTGTGTATTGTGATATTCATTGTTGAAGTTTGTGTCATCATGATGCTGATATGTTGGCTCAAATAGAGTAGGAGAAGAAAATTATCAAAGAGAGGTTGTGACATTGGACCTCAAGGTAAGAGAAGATTGTCATATAGGTATTAGATGTTGGCATGTAGGTATGATGGTTACTGGTTGTTATATTCATTATGGTTATATGCATGCCTATCATTCTATTGTTGTTGTGGTTACATGCATGATATATGTTAGTTGTCCATTGCGGTCATGTCTCAGATAGTCATGCATGGTAGTAACTTGTTATAATAAGCATTGCAGCCATATTCATGATGATTTTGGTCACTGTATTTAAGATATTGATGTATATGTATCATTGTCATCTAGATTATCCTATGAAAATGGTTATGGTTATGACATTCAGGTATCATTCAATATACTTATGATATTACGCCATATTAATCTAGACTAACTTGTGTAGTTGTGATAGCCTCCCCTAAGATACATTAAGGTATGAGTTTGGTTATGTCATCTAATTAGTTTACCTAACATGGCATGTTTATAGATTGTATGAATGCTTGATTAACTGCATGATGTGAGTATGTGTGTCTATAATATTTCATGAAGGAATGATCTTGTTTTAAGACAGTTGTACTAACATGATATGTGCTGAGTCAATAGATATGTACTTGAGTGTAAGTAGGTGCTAGTTGTAGTATTATGACTAATGACTGTGAGTAGATTATGACACAGTTTTCAGTCTTGGTAAAGGTTGATTTAAAATTAATAGATCGATGTCTTGATCTTTAGAATGTGTGATTGACATGTGTGAAGAATTGTGGGGTAACATTCTTGGTATTAGCATGACAAGATAACAATTTATTTTTCTATATAGCAAACAACTAGGTGATCTGATAGCACATAATAAGAATTAATTACAACAAAGTAAAAGTTAAAATAAAGGAATTGGATGAGAATTCCTTTGGCTATGTTTGGAAACCATAATTCCAAACAAATGAGTGCTTTGCATGAATACAATGAGTATTATTAACCTTGATTTTGTCTAACATCATGTGGATATGTGCTATATTCATGAACATGTTTTTGACAGGTATAATAGTTGGTTTCCAATTATGCCTAGATTCATCAAGGAATTGGAATCCCTTGAGAAATGATATGTGTACAATTTCAGTTACAAGGCAGCGTGCTTGAGAGAACATGGTAATGTAACTAGTATATTGTTATGTTTATTTATGCACTAACAATTATGTGTTTATGGAAGTATGATGCGAAGAACTGCATGGAAAGAGAGGTTGCTATGAAATAATGAAGAAGGATCAGGTTGGTATTTCCCTTGGAATCATTGAGAACTCATGGGGATTGAGTCATGGTGCTTGTTCCTAGTCTTGTGATTTATTTGCACTTGATTTGCAGTTTTGTTTATGTATAGGGTATGGACATACCACTTTTCTATTGGTTTCTCATGGTTTTTCTTAGTGTTTTCTTGTTTTTCTTGCCTTTATGTTTTGAGAGTCATGGGATTTGGTTGGGGAAAGAGGAAAGTTAGTGGAGCTCTGGGATAGATGAATGAAATCCAACAAGTAATGTAAGACCCAAGAGAAGCTTGGTGCATAAGTAAGTGAAGTTGAAGGCAGGAATATGACAACTAGATGGAATGGTTGGGTCCATTGGGATAAAAGGATGGTGGCAAGACAATCATGAGAAAGGTAACATGAAAGGTAAATTAAATGGATTTCGAGGAATCAAATGCCTTGGCTATGCTATGAATTTTTGTTCTCAATGTTTTGAATGTTTTGCACAAATAAAGGAAGTTCTCTTAACCTTGACCTTATGATATCGGGTAATCATGTTTTTATTAGGATTATGCTGATGTCTATTATGTATGTATGTTGTTTTCTGAAAGGGTCATCAAGATCATGATTGGTTTATGATAGTGTTTTTAGGGATCATGATTGCTTTTCATTAGTGATTATATGTATACCTATATGAATGTGTTCCATTGTCTGACAGGTTTCCAGGGATCAATCTTGTAGAGGAATAATTGCTTTTGCAAGTGAATGGCATGAAAAGGTTCCTGGTTTATGTGGAATCAGGTGGGCAGAGTAGCCCTAGAATATCTATGAGGTTAGTATCATGTGGATATGAATTGATATTATGTGATTATACTATGTCTATGTTTATGTCATGGACAAGTTATGTTGAGGGATACATCAGTGGAATAAAAGCAGTGTGATCTATGATAAATTGGAACACGCATGAATAGTGGAAAGAGACTAGAAGTAAGGTTTCTTGGTAGATTCAGTGTGTGGTCTATAGACATGCAATACTACCATTGTGTATATGTTGTACATGTTGTACCTATAGTGTTGTGTGCATGTTGTATGTGCGTTATTGTGTACATATAGTGTTGTGTGCATGTTGCATATGTGATACTGTGTACATCTAGTGTTGTTTGCATGTTGCATATGTGGTCTTGTGTACATATAGTGTTGTGTGCATGTTGGATATGCGGTTTTTTGTACATATAGTGTTGTGTGCATGTTGTATGTGTGGTGTTGTGTGCACATTGTATATGTGGTGTGGTGTACATATGGTGCAGTGTGCATGTTGTACATGTGGTGGTGTGTGCATGAGGTGTTATGTACATGAGATACATGTAGTGTTGCATGCATGTGGTGTTATGTACACGTTGTAATTGGAGGAAATTTCAACCCAAAAGTATCGATGAAATTTTCATGTAATTTCCATGTCATAATATGTAAACCAATCAAAATCCTTTAAATTTAAAAAGAGGTACATGTAAAATTTTTGGAGGGAAATGAAGAAAACTACTTTTTTTAATTGTATTTTTAGCTTATATCTTATAGATTTACCCAAATTTCAAGTATAGACACTCGTTGGATGTGGAATTAAATTCCACATGCAAGGGGTATACATTATGCATACTTTTGAGAAGACACACATTGATAAAAATTGAAGATACATTTAAAAAGAGTGTCTAACACACTCTTTTAATGTATCTTAATTTTTTTTATCATTGTAGGTCTTCTCAAAAGTATGCATAATGGGTACTCATTAGATGTGGAATTTAATTCCACATCCAACAAGCGTATACGCTTGAAATTGGGGTAAACCTATAAGGAGATAAGTCAAAAATAGAATTTAAAAAAAAAAGTAGTTTTCTTCTTTTCCCTCCAAAATTTGTAACTCTTATTTTATTATTTCAACTATTACTTTATTGTTTTTCATTAGCAAGCCACTTTTATGCTAAAATTTCCTCTAATGCCAGGTGTTGTTGTGTACATGTGGTGTTGTGTACATGTCATGAAGGTGATGTTTTGTACATGTGGTGTTGTATACATGTTGTGTAGGTGGTGGTCTGTACATGTGGTGCTATGTACACATTGTGTAGGTGGTGCTATGTACATGTTGTGTAGGTGGTGTTGTGTACATGTTGTGTTTTGTACACGTTGTGCAAGAAGTGTTGTGTACATGTGGTATTGTGTACATATAGTATACTTCTGTTATATACATGTGGTACTATGTTATGTGTATTGTGTACATGGAAAATTTTAGGGGCAAATGTTTGCCCTTTGGCGAAATTAAGGGGTTTTAAATTTCTAGTGGGCGAATATTTTGTATCATAGTACATTTTTACAAATCACCTCAAATAACACACCTTATTTTAAGGGAGAGGGTAAAAAAGGTAAATTTAGCCCTTGAAATTAGGAGTTACAACCTTCCATTC
>APFE030132823.1:322461-377716 GCA_000404065.3 Pinus taeda
AGGCACCAAGGTTGTAAAGTTCTTCTTTTTCAAAGTTAATACAATCAAGTTTATTTTTCTCAATAAGCTGTGTCTTATGGTTTATTTCATAGACTCCTTGATCACTATGATGAACATGATTTATTATATTAGCTATGCGGGTGTTCTTTGATGTGTGCTTGTTTGTGATTGCAGGTTATTAAAAGGAAACTCTTTGAAGCTGTTGGAGCAAGGCTGTCTCAAACAAGCGTTGGACTTAAGGTAGGGTCTAAAACACCTCTTAGTTTTTATTAATGAATCACAATATGTTTAGAGAAAAGTAGATTTGCTTGTCCTGCTTGTTGCTAGATATCAGTTGATACTAGGGAGATCGGTCTTGTCCGCAAGAACGATTTATCTGCTTAACATGGTTGGGACTGGTTAGGTCAAGTCCTTGATAAAGTTTTGTTTTATATGATTTTTCCTTGTGTCATTTATTGTTTTGGGAAGTTTCATCAAGTTCTGGGCAGTGATTTGGAGTCTAACCCTGAAAAGGTGGTACAAATTTCATAGTTGAGGGCATAAAACTGGGAAATTGGGATAACGGTCACTGGCTTGCAGGCCTATGCATGTGAATGGAAGCCTATAGTTGCATGGATGAATACTTATGCATGTGATTGGGAGTCTAAGGTTTGACCACCAAGAGGGGTGGTTTAGCTCTTGTGGGTCTTGTAGCTCTTGAGGAAGGTCAGTAAGGTTTCGATTTTTTTATTCCACTTCCTTAAGTATACTTAGGAGGTTGAGCCATATCATAGTAACTCTTCGTCACATGTTTACCCCAGTAGACCAGTGAGCTTGGGTAAATGTGGGAGGAGGATGTTATAATTTACTCTTGGGGGTCTTGTAGCTCCTAAGGAAGGTCACTAAAGTTTCAATCTATCAATTCCACTTTCTTAACTATACTTAGGAGGTTGAGTCATGTCATAGTATCCCTCAGCTCATGCTTACCCCATGAAGATGATCAAAGTGGGTAAATGTGGGAAGGTTTTTGTTCTCTTTGGGTGATATATGATACCACAGGGTGGTATCAGAGCTCTGGGCAGGGTGGTATGTGTTAGGACCCTAAATGGTGATAAAAAATCATACATGACCATCCTAATGTCATAAATATTTTTGTCTTTCTATCTTGAAAGTATGGGAAACTCACTATTTTGACCATGGTTGCATGTGATTTCATTAGTAGTACATTTATGTGTTACACATATGGGGGTCACTCTAGCTTAGAAAGGAAGAGAAATGAGTGGTTTTTACATGTGCGTTCATGGATTTCATAGATATTATGATCCATGGGATTATGTTATTCTATTGGTCACAAAGCTATATGTATAATTATGTATGGTTTCTTGACGTGCACCAACACTATTGATGAAGATGGTGTGTTCTGTAGAAACTCTCATTGTAGATTAACCTAATAATGCAATATAACTAAAGAAAAATATTTTAATCTACTTCTACAATCAAACTTGCGTAAGCTTAATAGATTTGAGAAAAATCGAGAAGAACACATATAACCAGAAGCAGAATCAATGCACATGAAACATAGAAGAATGATCAGGGGAAAACCTCAACTAAAAACCCCACTATCCATATTATCATACAAGTGGAAATATCTCAAGATTACACACAGCTTTAGCTCTCACAACTAGCCAGCTCTTAGTACAATCCTCATAGATGCTCATAGGAAAAATAGACTTCTCATTAAGTCCTCCACACTGCCCTCCAAGCTCTTATTTCCTAGCACAGTTTTCCTAGGTGATCCAGCTGTTACTAAGTGTAACACTAATCACTCACACTAATCTTACACCCTGTAAAACTACACCAATCTTAAGGAATGAATTCCTTCTTCATGAAAGAGTTTTCCTTATAGGAAAATTCTTGCAACTGATAGTACAATGTCCCTATCTTTAGTCTCAACTGGGTCTTTCTATGAACAGACATGCATGAGTTATTTATGAGAGAATCTTCAGTTATCTGGAGTACACTAGTTTGATGCGTGCATGCATTAACTGACTGAACTCACACTTAGTTCCTCAAACTGTTTGGAAATAATTTAACTATACATAACTCAGTTAACTGAGCTAACTAATTACAACTCAAATACAACTCATCCTTATCTCCTTAATTAATGGATAATCTCCTTAATTTAAGGGATAATTGTTGCATGACTTCACAAAAACTTATAGATTGAATTTCTCCAACTAATTAATCCAAGATGAATTAGTTAATTAATTTTCAAACAGCTGGTGAGACTAAATTAGAATTTCAATTCTCAATTTTAATTCAAGGAAAAATTAAAATTGGAATATTCTTGTTGCCACATTTCAACACTCCCTCTCAACAAGAAAGGGATTATCTACAACCCTGATCCTATCTCTATGGAACTCGAATTTACACTTTGACAATGCTGTTGAGCCCTGAAACTACATCTCTTCTACACACTTTCCTAGACCTTTTTCCTTCACCAGTGCCTCATAAGCTATCAAAGATCATTGCATATTGATTCTAAAAGAGCATTTAAGTAGTTTTCTAACTATGTTTTTGTGTTTGTTGTTTGACTTAGATTTTGCTCATCAGCTGCAGAATGCAGCCACTTTTCGCAGCTGACTCGACTTTCCGTAACTGTTTTTTTGATCTCTAGGTTATAGTTGTCATCAAGCAAAACGAGGCACGTGGGCCGTTTAGGAATGATCTGGACATGGATCAGTTCCTATTGGTTCAACTAAATTCGTAGAGGAAAACCTTGGTCAAACAATAGTCAAATGAGGAGTTCTATAGCAAACAGGTCTCTATTTTCAACACGTGAAGGGTTCGAGGCCGTTCCTAGATCCATGGCTTCATTTTGACAGCTGTAGACTACCTCCATGGCGCAAATCCAACAACCACCTTTTGGTATATGAATGATCTCAGCAACCATCATGCTAAGCTCACGGATGTTGTCTTTTTACGTGTCCTCTACTGAGGGTGTTTCATAGGAAAACTGTTATGTAATTTCCTTTATAAATAATGCATTTGCAAATGCATGAAGTTAGTTAGTTTTTGATGTAGTTTTGTTGTTAGTTCATGTACTGTGCCGTGACATTGGTCCTGCTGTTGTAACGAGAGGATCCTTCCTCTATTTTGCAATATAACAAGACTCTGTTTTATATGACTGTGTGAGCGTAGTTCCAGACTGATAGCGTGTTAACCAAGGCCGTGCAGAGGGCCCCTGCTAGCTGAGGTTTTGTTTCTTTATTTCTGTAAATTTTTTATGTGTTGTTTCCTTATTTCCATTATACATATTTCATAGTTGTTCACCTATGTATATTTCATATTTTAGTTATGATATTAACGTTTCATTCCTATATATGATTTTTCAAGCATTGTATATGTTTGTTAACGCTGACCAGTGTGTGTTTCAGGATAGGCTAGGCCCGGGGCATTTTCATACAATTTTTGCAATAACTAGTGACATGAGATTAGCCTCTTTGGTGAATTTGTTTTTTTTAGCTTTTCAATTCCAGTTATGCTTTGATTTTAGTCTTATTCATTTGCTTTGTTAGTTAGTTTAGATATCAAATTCTTCATATCATTGACGTTATCTCTAGAGCCATAGATTAACCCCGAAAAGACGACTTGGCGAGCTATCGGACTATGAGTTATGTGATTTGATTTTAGTTTTATTTTTCTGCAATTAGATATCAGGTTCTTCATATCAATGATGTTATATCCAAAGCCATAACTGAACCCCGAAAAGACTAGTTGGCGAGCTATCGGACTATGAGTGAAGTGACTTGATTTTATTTTCATTTGCAAGTAGGTAATTTAGATATCAATTCCTCATGTTATTAATGTTGTCTCTAGAGCCATAGATTAACCCCAAAAATACTACTTGGCAAGCTATCAAACTATAAGTGAAGTGAATTGATTTTACTTTTACTAGTTTGCAGTTTTTGATTTGTTTGAGTGAAGTAGCTTAACTTATTTTTCTGTATTTAGATGAGAAGCAGAGATAGTGATTTCATGATCAGTAGTTCATCATTTGTTTGACTTGAATAGTAGCGCATTTCCATTCTTGTTTAAGTACTAATTTCATCACTAGTATGTTTTGAGATCCTCTGAAGTGTTAAGCTTTGGAAATCATTATAGAGGACATAATTGCCTTAAAATCTATATCCATAATTTCCTTCTAAAGTATTCTTAAAATTCAGGAATAGGATTTCCATTCACATTAGGAGACAAACGAAGATAAAACCCCCAAAACAAAATAAAAATTGAAAACAATAAAAAAACGTAAGAAAGAAGTTGTCTTGCACATATAGTGCGCCACACTTCATCAGTTTACGACTCCCGGATTGGTAATTAATGTAGCAATTTAGGACATACTAAATTGACTAAACAAATGCCTTAGTCAAAATTTCAGCATCTTGGCCTCAGTCGAAATATAATGTAACAACATGATCCTCTTCGTGACACAGTCTCTGAGATCATGATATCGAATGTCGATGTGCTTGGACCTGTCATGAAATACTGGATTCTCAGAGAGTTTGATACAAATTTGATTATCACAATAGATCATAGTTGGATCCATCCTTTGATCAAACAAACCAACTAAAATTTTCCGCATCCAGATGGCCTCACATTTTGCCTGACTTGCAGCCATGTATTTAGCCTCTACCGAGCTGAGCGGAACCGACCTCTATTTCCTGCTGTACCAAGAAACTGCCGCCAACCCAAGGCTGAAATTTCCACCTAATGTGCTTTTCCAATTCGATGAACTCCCTGCCTAATCTGCATCAGTGAAGCCCTGTAGTTTCACTCCCTCTGTCCGTTTGTACCATAATCCATACTGAGATGTGCCTCTGAGGTATCTTAACACATGCTTAGCTGCCTTCCAAAACATCTTAGTAGGATGAACCATAGCTTGACTCAGCTGGTTCATCGCATAGCACAAATCTAGTCATGTGTTCACTAAGTACATCAGTGAACCCATAAGCTATATGCACATAGTAGCCTCTACTACTTCTCCTGAAGTAGCATCCTCCTTCCTCCAATTACCTGCTAGAGGAGTCTGCATGGGCTTGCACTTCTCCATGTGGAATCTCCTGAGTATCTCATTGGCATACTTGCCCTGAGACACAAACAACTTTGCATCCTTCTGCCATACTTCCATGCCAAGGAAGTAATGCATGAGACCCATGTCTTTCATCTCAAATTATATTGCAAGGTCCTCCTTGCAAGACATGATCAACTGATCATCACTTGTCAATAAAAGATCATTGACATAAAGTATAATGATCAAATACTTACCTTTCACCATGATGTGGTATAGGTTTGCATCCACTTCTCTTTGTGAAGCCCAACTCAATGAAGTAGTTGTCGATCTTGGTGTACCAAGCACAAGGTGCTTGCTTCAGCCTGTACAAATCTCTCTTGAGTCGGCACAAATGTGACTCTCGATCAAAAGTCTCAAAGCCTTCCGGCTACTCTATGTACACCTCTTCCTCAATCTTGCCATTAAGGATTGCAATCTTCACATCCATTTGATGGATCTTCAAACCCATCAGTGTTGATAGTGCCAACATCGATCTGATAGATGAGTACCTTGCTATAGGAGCAAAAGTCTCATCATAGTCGACCCCCTCGACCTATGAGAAACCACAGGCAACAAATCTTGGCTTATGTTTCTCCACATTACCATCAACAACTTGCTCTACCTTGTAAAGCCAACGAGAACTCACAATTGACTTGTTCTCCAGTCTTGGAACCACATCCCAAACACTGTTCTAAACTATGGAGTCATACTCCTCCACCATAGCATCAACCCAAATCAGCTACTGCACTGCTTCCTCAAAGGAAGATGGCTTGGTCTCAACACATTCCGCAACAAGGGCCATGTATCTAGTGTACCTCTTAGGTGACCTCCTCTTTCTCCGCTAGGAAGATGGTTCTCCTACATTCTCTCTCACATCCGACAATAATTTGTCAGCTTCTCCTGTGCACTTTCGTCCATCTCTGGAAGACTCTGCTTGAGCGGATGTTTCCACTCCTATAACATCTCCATGTGGTTGCTCCGCATTAGTCTAACACTCCTCCTCCTTAGGAACCAACAGTTCCTCCACAGCCTGTAGTTAGAGCTCCCTCTCAAGGGAAACTCGCATGGCCTTCTGCTCATCAAACTTGAGATCTCTGCGAACCATTGTCCTTCGACTGGTAGGCAAGTACACCTGATAGTTGTGGGGTGTATCAGTGTACCCCATAAGTATCCCCAACTCAGATGTCGACTCAAGCTTCTTCCATGCATCCCTTGTCACATGGCAATATACCGATGAGCTAAAGAATTTGAAGTGACCCACATCTAGTCTCTTACCGGAGAAAGCTTCCTCTGGTGTCTTCATCCCAAGTATGCGATGTGGGCTTCCATTCTGCAAATAGACCACTGTGTTGCATGCCTCAGCCCACAAATGAAGTGGTAGGCCTTGGTCATGCAACATCACTCATGCTGCACCTACAATCATTTTGTTCTTCCTTTTGGCCGGCCCAAACTGCTCTGGGTTATGAGGTGCCATCAACTCCCGTTTAATTCCTTCTGATGCACAGAAGTCCTTAAACACTTGAGAGACATACTCTCCACCATTATCACTTCTCAATGCCTTGATCGCATAGAATTCCTTAAACACTTGAGAGAGATACTCTCCACCATTATCACTTCTCAACGCCTTGATATTCTTCCCTGACTCTTTCTCAACCAAAGCTTTGAACTCACAAAAATTTGAGAAGATTTGGTCCTTCTTTTGCATGAAATAAATCTACCATTTATGAGAAAAATCATCAATTAAAATCACATAATACCTTTGCTTCGTGGTGGATGCTATAGAGAATGGTCCACACAAGTCAGTATGAACTTGCTCTAAGATTGCTTCTGCTCGACCGTCTCGATCATGAAAGGAAGACTTGGTGTACTTTCCTAAGGTACAACCTTTGCATGTGCCAACTTGCTTAAGTTTACCTTTGGGAAGTTCAATAGAGATTTATTGCATTATCTTTAAGGCCCCATGATGTAGATGGCCCAACCACCTATGCCATAACTCGCTGATGTCTTGGCTTTGCACTAATTCTGCTTTTGATCTCAATGCTGCACAATCATCTACCTCTAGTTTATAGAGATTCTTCACTTGAATCCCGATCCTCTTGGTCTGACTCGTGGCTATGTGTCTTAGGAACACCTTTCGTTTACTGAAGACAACATCGTATCCTTTGTCCTCCAACATTGCGACCGATACCAAGTTCTTCTTCAATCCAAGCACACACTTCACATCAGTCAAGGTGAGAGGAGCTTCATGCTCCCTCTGAAAAGCAACCGTGCCTTCTCTTGAAACACAGTACTTTCCATCGTCACCCATATTTATGCACATCTTGAGGTATTTCTCCTCCAAGGTACTGAATAAACTTTTAGCACTAGTCATGTGGACTGAGGCTCCACTTTCAAGATACCAAACACAACCCACCATCGATGAAACCATGCATGCGATGAGGGTGAAGTCCATTTCAAACTGAGAGGCTAATGCCTCACTTTCTGATACTTTCGAGGATCCATTATTGGACTTCTTTGATGGGCAATTAGTTGCATAATGTCCCATCTCGTGAAAATTAAAGCATCTCACTTTAGATTTGTCACCATTCTTCCCTCTATGAGATGAATTCGATTTGGAATGGAAAACCTTCTCCTTCCCTTTCCTTGCCTTACTCGTTAAGGAAAAATTTTCTTCATCATCATTCTTTGATGAAGAACCATCTCGAGTGCTCCTCCTGATCTCCTCCTGCATGAGATCTGACCACAGTCATTCCCAATTCGGCAGTTTCTCTCTTCTATTCATAGAGTCCTGGTAGTATTCTGGCTCTTTGGAACACTAAGGAGAGAAAGGCTTACCATATCATAATCGGTAGTAGTTATTCCTACACTACCAAGCTCATCTCTATAGGTGGTGATCTTGTTCAGATATTTAGAAATAGTATCTCCCTTCTCCATTTTGATTTTCTGAAGCTTGTCCTTGAGCGCTAGTTTCCTCTGGTTGATATTGTTCTGATAGAGATCCTTCAATGTTTTCCACATTGAAAACACAGTATATTTCCCACGGAGACTCGAGACAATATGGTCTTGAAATCCCCCCAGAAGAATCTATCTCACCTTCTGATCTGAAAATGGGATCTTAAATCAATATTAAGGTATTACAGACTCATGTGCAGGAATGCCTATATTATTTAGTGCAACGGATCGAAAATATTGCGAATAATATAGACAATGAACATAATAAACACACACATCAGCACAACAAATAATCAAAGAGTTCACCAGAATTCCTAGCTATGTCTCCTGGTCCAACTTTCAGTGTCGACCTCTATATTATGCCTTCAAGAGTAGATGATTACAAATGTGAGCTCGAGTAGAGTCTCAACACAACAGTGAAAAGAAACAGGGATTTACTCGAAATCCTCGAGTCTAAAAGAGTGCATGGACTCTCCCTCTTTCTCTCTATCTTCTGCTTTTTCTTGCTCTCCTCTTCTGTCCCATTTGTCTACCATAGAGTTTCTTTTAAGCCTCTCGGCTCTATCCATTCATATAAATTCTTGGGCTTTCTGGTTCCCAGCTACTGTCCATTCAACTCCTTGTCAAGCGTTAAACAATCATTGTAAAACACTTGAGGTATGGTGGCCACCTATTTTCAAATGGAAAGACTGGCGTGGTGAAAATCCCAAAGAATTGCTTCTTTGTTTACATAGAGAAATACATAGGAAAAACTCCAAAACAGAGGAATCTGACGTCTGTTATGCCTCATCCATTATTGGTCCTTTGGCATCCCACACCATAGATCTATTCTCATCCGACAGTTCACATCCATCCTGATCATCCAACCTGCTCATGCATTCTGCACCATTCATCTGTGACCATTTGATCTGATGGTTGATGTGCATTTCAGATGGCTTACTTGTGTGGAGATCACCCGCTCGAAAAAGCGGTTTTCTCTCTCCTTGTTGCATGCTACGTGTCAGTCAGTGTATGGGATCAAGCAGAGCCCATCCAATACCACTTACCACCTGAAATACCATTTACCACGGAACCCAAATAACATAAAGTTGCATTCATAAATCCTTTCGGTCCATGTTTTATCACTGTAGCACCATATGCCATGTCTCCTTTGTATTTCGGTTTTATAACGGAAGTACACCAATACACAGAAAAATCCCAACAAAACACTTTTATATCAGAGCTCAATTTTTATAGAGCCGTAATTATAAACCCTTTCAAGTTTGCCTTGATTGCCATCACAAATCACACGGGCTATGGGTATTCACCCCTTTGTATTGTTGCGATGCGATATTGCGATGTGATATATCGCAATCGCATATCGCATGGTCTTCGGGCCTTTGGTAAGTCCTTCCCTTGGAAACCTATGATGCGATGGTGTAATCATAGTCATTGATCTATGTGCTCGATCAACGATTCGCATTGTGTCACTGATCACAATCACATTTCCCCTCGGGCCATCCTCGATACACTCCACCGATGCAATATCACCAAACCCTCTGATGCGATCCACCGATTTGATGTGGACAGTTGATTGGTCTAATCCAACGGCTCTAATTCAACGATATTTCAACCTTTTCTTTATTCTGTTTTCTGCCATTCTTCATGGCTTTTCTTCTGCGATAGTGTTTTCCAATAGTATTAAAGACTTAGACTTAGAGGTTTTAGGATCCATTTTGGATCACTCCTTCCCACTGAAAAGCTTTTGGACCACTAAAAGTTGGTTTTTAGGCATCGATCAAGTGAGGATACAACTCCCTCACTTGTTTAACTTCTATCCATCATGCTTTTATTGGATTTGAACCTTTGAGCCCTACTCTTAGGTACTCAACATCCCTTGACACATAGTTCTCACCTTCCTGTCCAGAACTATGTCTTCCTGTAACTTATTGAGATATTTAGGTAACAGATCCTCAATATAAGGCAACTGACTTTGCTCTTCAAGATCTGCAATCATTGATGGTTCATTAAATCTCAAGTTTTCTGCATTAATGACTGAATAGATTTGCATACAAGCTGGAAAATCAAGGCGAAAAGTGTTTTCACCAGTTTTATGAATTATCTTGAAAGGTCCATACCTTATTGGTTTTAGCTTCTTACCTTCACCCTGCATTCTGTCTTTGTTGATGTATAGCCAGACTTAATCACCAACTTGAAAACTATGTTCAGCTTAATGCTTGTCATGTCTTGCCTTGTACTTGGCTTGACTTCTTTCCAGCTGTTCTTATATTGCCTGGTGAATTTCTTGGATTTGCTCAATGAACTTGGTTACTTTGTCCACATCACTATGTCCATCAACTGCTATGTCTTTACCAAAGACAAAATCCAAGGGAGACTTTGGTATAAAACCAAAACAAGTCTCAAATTGAGATCTCTGAGTAGAAGAGTGCTTAGCACGGTTGTAAGCATGTTGCACATAACACAAATGCTCATCCCAAAGTTTGGGATGCTTGCTGCAATAGCCTCTAAGCAACTCGATCACTGTGTTGTTGAACACTTATGTCTGACCATTTGTTTGTGGATGAAATGGTGTGCTCTTCTTCACCTTGGTGTCCATCAACTCCCATAAACTTGACCAAAACTTCACAATAAATTGTGAATCTCGATTAGATATAATAGAAGTGGGTAAACCAAAATGAACCCATACATTATGAAAGAACAACTTTGCTATTTGTTTAGTCGTAACCTGCTTGATACAAGGTATCAAAATACACATTTTACTGAACCTATCCATAACAACATACAAATAATCATTACCTTTTCTAGATTTTGGCAATCCCCCAACAAAACCATGGAAGCACATTCCCAAGGATGAGAAGGAATTGGAAGTGGAGTGTACAAGCCTAATTTTATATTACTTCGTTTGCTTGTAGAACACATAGTACACCCTTTGATATATCTAGAAACTGTCTCATGCATTGTTGGCCAATAACAGAACCTTTGCAATTGTGCAACTATTTTACTTACATCAAAATGACCTAATATTAGAGAAGTATGTGCTTGTCGGATTATGTTAACTCTTTCAGTTTTTGGAATGGATAAATTTCCCAAATGATATAAGAGTTGGTCCTTTACGTAATAATTCAATTCTTCTACTTGTTTTCCATGACTTAAAGTTGCATATACATCTTTAAAATCTACATCTTGAGCATATTGTTCAATGTAACTTTCATACATTACTGAGTTATGCTTAAGTATAGTAGATGCATTTATGATTGGTCTTGACAACATATCTGCAACCTTATTGTGTATGCCCTTCTTATATCTAATGATAAGATGAAATTGAGGTAGAAAACCCATCCAGCTATAATGTCTTGATTGCTACAATTTAGTTTGTGAGTGCAAATATTGAAGTGGTTGATGATCTGTGTGTATGATTGTTTCCTTACCGATTATGTAATGTTTCCACTTTTTCACACTTTGTACTAATGCATACAATTCTATATCATATGTGGGATAATTAACTACTGCAGAAGTAAATGTCTCAAAATGATAACATATGGGTTTTCCGTGTTGCATGAACATTTCTCCCATAGCATAGTCACTCGCATCTGTCTCAATCTCAAATGGATGTTTAAGATCTGGTAGTGCTACTACTGGTGCTGGACTGATTTTCTTTTTTAAGGTGTCGAGGGCTTTTTTTTATTTGCCTCCTCACTTAAACACATGTTTCAATCTTGTTAAAGCATGTAATGGAGCTGAAATTAATGAGAAGTTAGCAATAAACTTTCTCCAATATTGTGTTGCCCCTATGAAACTCCTAACCTCTGTAGCAGATTTGGGTTTAGGCCAATTCACAATGACTTCAACCTTAGAGGGATCTATCTTCAATTCACCACCCCCTATAATATAACCCAAATAATTTAAATATGTTCTGCCAAATTCACATTTTGATAGTTTTACATAGAGATTTTCTCTTTCTAAAACATCTAAAGTCTTCTTTACATGCTTTACATGGTCTTCCCATGTCTTACTAAAAACAATAATGTCATCTAAATAAACAATTACAAAGTCATCAATAAATGGTCTGAGTACATCATTCATAACTCTCATAAATGTAGCAAGAGCATTAGTTAAGCCAAAAGGCATAACCAACCATTCATACAGTCCTTGCTTTGTCTTGAAAGTAGTCTTCCATGCATCTTGTTCTACAACTCTGACCTGATGATAACCACTTCGCAAGTCTAACTTAGAAAAGTAAACTGTTTCGTTTAATTGATCTAATAGATCATCAATACGAGGAAGAGGATAACAATTCTTGATCGTTATTTTATATAGTGCTCTATAATCAATGCACATTCTCCACGAACCATATTTCTTTCCCACGAGCACGATTGGAGATCCACATGGTGATGTTCTTGGTCATATAAACCCTTTATCAAGCAACTCCTTTACCTACTTCTTTATCTCTGCATTCTCTAAAGGTAAACCTGTACATTCCAATGTTAGGTAATGGGGCATCTTGCTGCAAATAAATATCATGTACTATTCCCCGCTTGTGTGGCAAACCTTCTGGTTCTTGAAATAGAACATCATACTCTGAAACAATTTTAGCTAAATCAGCTTTCTATTTAGAATCACAGCCTTCAAATGCATTGGATTTTTTAGGATCCTTTACCTTTACAACCATTAGTAAAAATTGCTTACTTGAACTCACAATTCTTTTCATCTATCCTGAATTTATGAGAGAATAGTTACCTTTGATTTTGTGAGCTCTTACAATATATTCTATTCCATCTTTAGTGAGTTGATACTTATTCTTAGCTCTACAAAAAAGCTTTCCTATCATACAAGTATGGACCTCCCAAAACAATACCACATATATCCAATGGAACTATATCTAACTCAACCTGATCTACAAATGTTGATCCAATAGCAAACCTAAGTTTACATTGTCTCGTTCCTTGTAACTTTGTTTTATCACGCATGCAACCTAATGGATATGGCTTCTCATGAGGTTTTGTTTGTAATCCCAACTTCTTTACAATTGTTTCAGAAATCAAATTTACTTGTGATCTACTATCAAATAAAGTATCAATCTTATTGTGCTTAGAAATCACTCCAATATGAAAAACTCATTTGTTTCCCTCTCATTATTTTCATTATCAACAGATTGTGTAGAATTACTTGTGGATGCTTCAGAATATTTACCTTTAATACCTGTGGCTATAATTGTTGCTTCATCGCCCGAATCTGATCCCAAGTCCTGTTGAACAGCTGCAACATTCTTTCTCTCCTTTCTTCTAAACTTCTTAGGTTTTGGTTTTGGATGCAAAAACCAGCAGTGTGCCTCATCATGTCTTTCTTTCTTGCATTGAGTGCATGAAGGTTTATCCTTCTTTACAATGTTTTCTTTCCTCTCCTTCCATTTCAGTTTCTTCTTTTCCTTGCTCTTGCTTACAGAATATTTAGATGAGCCCCCAACCTCTGGTTTTACATTCTTACCTCTAGCTTCTAGATGTGTTGCTTGAACTGATACATCATCTAAGCTAGTGGGATTAAACATGAGAATGGTATGTTTTAAATAGCTACAAAGGCCACCTATATACTTCAATAATGTCTCAGGTGAATCTAAGGATGTACCTAGAGTTAAAGCTCTTTCCTAAATTCTTGAGTATAACTTTGTACACTTTGACCCTTCAATCGACAAAGGGTTTGTCAACTCATAATTTCCTGCTACATGTAAGCTAAAGGATAGAATTTCTTTTTGATAGTAGAAACAAATTCATTCCAGGTAGAAATGGTTTGACCATGTTTTTGTAGATCAGCTTATGTCTTGCCTTCCCACCATACTAGTGCAGTTCCTCCAAGTCAAAGGCTAGCCAGCTGAATCTTCTTCCTTTTTGAATCAACATTTTGTACCCTGTAATATACATCAATTTGTCTTATCCAATTATCTAGATTTTCTGCATTGAGTTCTCCATCATAAATTGGCAAATCAAACTTCACATCTAATTTGATTAAGGAAGTTTTCTTCTTTTTCTTAGAAGAGCTAGAAGATGATGATGATGATGAAGGTGATGATGGAGGAGATGGTGGAGGAGGAATTTCCCCTTTCCCTTTGCCTTCTGGAGGGGAAAATAGAAAAGGTTCCTCTGCTACTTTGTTTGGTTTAAGTGTTGAAGTGCTTTCACTTCGACCCTTCTTAAATTCCAGATACATCTCTTCCACCATGGCTTGGAGTGCCTTAAAACTTTCTATAACTTGAGATTCTGATCCCAATGGAGTTTATTCTACCATTATCCTCTAAGAATAGCCTCTTCCAATCTCTGAATTAGCCTCAAAAAGTTCTCCTTCTCCTAATCTGAGCTTTAATCTAGTTAGCATTCAAAATCCAACATAAGCTTGTCTAACTTTAACAAAACCAAATGCTCTGATACCACTTGATCTGAAAATGAGATCTTAAGTCAATATTAAGGTATTATAGACTCATGTGCAGGAATGCCTATATTATTTAGTGCAATGGATAAAAAATATTGCGAATAATATAGACAATGAACATAATAAACACACACATCAACACAACAAATAATCAAGGAGTTCACCAGATTTCCTGGCTACGTCTCCCAGTCCAGCTTTCAGTGTCAACCTCTATATTATGTCTTCAAGAGTAGATGATTACAAGTGTGATATCGACTAGAGTCTCAACACAACAATGATAAAACAACAGGGATTAACTCGAAATCATCAAGTCTAAAAGAGTGCACGGACTCTCCCTTTTGCTCTCTGTCTTCTACTCTCTCTTGCTCTCCTCTTCTATCCCCTTTGTCTTCCATAGAGTTGCTTTTAAGCCTCTCAGTTTTGTTCGTTCATCTACATTATTGGGATTTCTAGTGCCCGACCACTGTTTGTTCAACTCCCTGTTGAGCGTTAAACAATCATTGTAAAATGCTTAAGGTATAGTGGTCACCTGTTTTCAAATGGAAAGACTAGCACGATGAAAAATCCCAAAGAATTGCTTCTTTGTTTACATAGAGAAATACACAGGAAAAACTCTAAAACAGAGGAATTTGATGGCTCTTATGCCTCGTCCGTTATCGGTCCTTTTCCATCCCACACCGTAGATCTGTTTTCATCCAATAGTTCACATCTATCCCAATCATACAACCTTCTCATGCATTCTACACTGTTGATTTGCGACCACTTGATCTGATGGTTGATGTGCATTTCAGATGGCTTACTTGCACGAGGATCACCCACCCAAAATAGTGGTTTTATCTCTCCTTGCTGCATGCTATGTGTCGGTTAGTGTATGGGATAGGGTAGAGCCCATCCAATACCACTTACCGCCTGAAGCCCGCTCGAAATACCATTTACCATGAAACCCATATAACATAAAGTTACACTCATAAATCCTTTTGGGTCCGTGTTTTGTCGTTGTATCACCATATGCCATGTCCCCTTTGTATTTCGGTTTTATAACGAAAATACACCAATACACAGAAAAATCCCGACAATACACTTTTATATCATAACTCAAGTTTTATAGAGCCGCATTTATAAACCATTTTCAATTTGCCTTGATTGTTATTACAAATCGCATGGGCTATGGGTCTTCACCCCTTTGTATTGTTGCGATGCGATATTGCGATGCGATATATCACAAGCGCATATCTCATGGTCTTTGGGCCTTTGGTAAGTCCCTCCCTTGGAAACCTATGATGTGATGGTGTAATCACAACCATTGATTTGTGTGCTCGATCAACTGTTTGCACTGTGTCACTAATCGCAGTCGCATTTCCCCTCGGGCCATCCTCGATACACTTCGCCGATGAGATATTGCTGAACCCTCCGATGCAATCCACTGATTTGATCTAGACCATTGATCAGTCCGATCTAATGGCTCTGATTCAACGATACTTCAATCTTCGCTTTACTCTGCTTTTTTCCATTCTTCATGGTTTTTCTTCTGCGATAGTGTTTTTTGATAGTATTCAAGACTTAGACTTAGAGGTTTTAGGATCCATTTTAGATCACCTTCACCACACACTTCTTCTATTTAGCCAATTCTTGTGCATTAGCTGCAGCTAGCTTGGGGATTTCTTGATCAATGAAATCCTTCAAACCATTGTCTTCTAATACAACTTCCATTCTATCTTTCCATGCTATGTAATTCGAGCTACCTTCCAAGGCATACTCGAGTCTTAAGCCATAGAATGCCATTAACCAACCTAAAGTATGAGATGAATTCTATTTGTACCTGCAGTCCCGAACTTCAAACTTCGAATTCTCTTCTTCGTACATTGTTCATAGCTATGATAACCTTTGCTCTGATACCATGTAGAAATTCTCACTACAGATTAACCTGATAATGCAATATAACTAAAGAAAAATACTTTAATCTACTTCTATAAACAAACTTGCAGAAGCTTAAGAGATTTGAGCAAGATCAAGCAGAACACATATAGCCAGAAGTAGAATCAATGCACATGAAACACAGAAGAATACTCGAGGGAAAGCCTCAGCTAAAAACCCTGTTATCTGTATTATCATACAAGTGGAAATATCTCAGGATTACACATAGCTTTAGCTCTCACAGCTAGTCAGCTCTCAGTACAATCCTCATAGATGCTTACAGGAAAGACTTCTCATTAAGTCCTCCACACTGCCCTCCAAGCTCCTGTTTCCTACCGTAGTTTTTCCTGGGTGATCCAGCTATTACCATGTGTAACACTGATCACTCACTAATATTACACCCTATAAAACTGCGTAAATCTCATGGAATGAATTCCTTCTGCATGCAAGATTTTTCCTTATAGGAAGATTCTTGCAACTGATAGTACACTGTCCCTGTCTTTAATCTCAACTGGTTCTTTCTCTCAATAGACATGCATGGGTTATTTATGAGAGAATCTTCAGTTATCTGGAGTACACTAGTTTGATGCATGCATGCATTAATTGATTGAACTCACAATTAGTTACTCAAACTATTTGGAACTAATTAATTGGACATAACTCAGTTAACTAAGCTAACTAATTACAACTCAACTACAACTCATCCTTATCTCCTTAATTAAGGGATAATCTCCTTAATTTAAGGGATAACTGTTGCATGACTTCACAAAGACTTCTAGCTTGAATTTCTCCAACTAATTAATTTAGAATTAATTAATTAATTAATTTTCAAATAGCTGCTGAGACTAAATTTGAGTTTTAATTCTCAATTTTAATTCGAGGAAAAATTAAAATTGGAATATTCTTGTTGCCAGATTTCAACATGTTCATATATGCATGGGATGATAGTTTTACATGTTTGTTCTCGTGATATGAGAGATCTAGGAATCTCTATGTTGTTTGTATAATCATATAAATTAAATGACTCAATTGGATGTTTTAATCATTGATATGTGTTGTTTTTTTATGTGATATTTCCTTCACTTTATGATAGATTTGTTGGAATCAATGAAGTTGAAGTTTAGGGACTTCATAGGAATCCTTGTCTCATTATTAATTTCAAATTTTTACAAGAATTTATTCTTCATGAATGATGAGTGTAGCCTCATCCTTTTCTTTCATCCCCTTTGGTTCCAACCCTGATGTTTTTTGTGGTTTAGTTGATGGCTCCCCTATGGTTTTTCTCTTAGCTTGATTTTTTTGTTGGTTTTCCTTCTTTGGAGGATCCAAATTGTTAATATCTTTGGGAATCCCTGTGTGCTCTAAGGAGTCCTGTAGCATTTCATATCGATTTCCCCCTAGAAGAGAGCTCTCCTACGGATTTGTTTGTGTGCCCCAAAAGTTTCACCATTTTGTAGCAATTGGTTGAAATCCATCAGGGTCAGCTTGATGATTTATTGGCCACTGCTCTGCATTAATGAGTGTGAAATCCCTCGAGATATGTCCATACTCATGACATCATTGGAAATGGAACGATACATGATCATAATATAGAGGTTGATGCCAAACCTTATCATAATAAGAGAGTTCAATTGATATTAGAATAGGCTATGTTATGTTCATATATACATAAATTTGATCATATGATACATATTTCCACCTCTTGATACCATTAGAAAGATTGACAAACAATCTAATAGTTTTTTCAAGGCTTTCAAGAAAAGCTAGCTCCATAAATTCTTTTGGTAGCGAGAACAGTCATACCCAAATCAGGGAATCTAGAAATTGCTCCTTCTCCATATTATATCATTCCTCCCGTAAGCAAATGTATAAACTTGCAATACCAATAGGGTTCATTATCAAACAACATGTTGTGATCGTACATGCTATGAAAAATCACTATGAAGAAACCCTTAGCTCACAATTTTAGATCTATCTGTACTTTAGGCTTTCATTAAATTTCGATCCATTTCACAAGTATTTTCCTATTCGCCAAAACCCCAAAAATTTGCAGTTCAATGCATGGTATTTCATAAATTGAATGCCTGCCTCGATTGTGTCAGAATGGATCTCTAGATTAGGGTAATATATTGGTTGTGACAAGCACCTACTCTTATTCTTGTATTGCTAGTAAGCTCCAAACACTACATTAGCCCCCTAATTTCTTTCAATCTTCTTTCTACAAGACCCACTGGCCACAATTTGGTTTTCTTCAGTAACCACCTTCTTGTAGGAGGGGGTTTCACCCCTCCTTGCATGGGAACTCATAAAAAGTGTTAGTCGGATTAATAAAATATGTCACTCACCCAAATTTGTCATAAAATGAAGGCTCTATGTTGTAAATTGCTAAAGGTCACAACAATGTATGTCAGTGACAAACCCTAGCTCCCACCAATGTATTATATTACCCTAGCACTATTTTTACTAAAAACTAAAATGCAAATATTTTCCATTTAGTACTCTTTAGAGGTGTTATATAACCATAGCACTATTTTTACTAAAAACTAAAGTGCAAATATTTTCCATTTAGTACTCTTTAGAGGTGCTAGTGTAGGTTTTTGTTAGGTGTCTATGAATATTAATTTTTAATGATTAATAATAATTATTAGTATTTTAAATAAAATTATTTTTTATAATTTTAGTGATTAATAATGCATGAATAAATATGTGTTTTAATGTTACCTACTTAATTTATATAATTACATTTATTTTTATTTTAAATACAATTTTAATACATTATTTAAAAAAAAAAATAACTCAAACATATTATTTCATATATATATAGATAACATTAAAACTAAACTACTTAAAATATAAATTTATTTTATAGCTTTGTTGTCTTTTTCACATGGTTAAAATTTCTATATTTTTAAGTAACTCATTGTTTTTCTGAATTGTTTATTTGTGAAAAAAAAGTGCTCTTATTAATGTTGTCATTGGAAAGTATAGGTGAAGGATAAGATTGAAGACTTCTCGTAACACTATTGGCCACTTATATAAAATCAAGGAAAGTATTGGTGAAGGATAAGATTGAAGACTTCTCGTAACACTATTGGCCACTTATATAAAATCAATTTAAATAAAAATAATATTTCTTAGTTGAAACTAGTGCTGCAAGCGGCCTTCCATTGTCTTATACATCTTGACTTGCATATTGATATGGGTATTGAATATCCATCATATACTAAGTCAATTAAGACTCAGGTTACCATATCTCAAGCACATTCCCAACTACGTATTTTGGCAATATAATTTTTTAAAATCCATCATCCATGTCATGAATGAATTATATGAATTATAGCAAACCTTATCCACCCAAATATATAGTCATTAGTACTCTACAAACAATATATACATCCATGGACCATCCCGCTTCCATGGTCATATAGGATGACCATCACATAAACACACATAGAGCACCTCGTTGCCATGGTAAAGAACCCAAAAAATATCCTTGGTGAATCACCTCTCAATGCGTAGTCCCTCCCATTTTAATTTTTAATTTTAAATATTATACACTCCCTCCCTCTTCAATTTTGAATTTTGGATTTTGAACACCCTATGTTATAATCATGATAGGCTATATTATAATAAATCCCCCTTTGCAGAGGACTACCGTGCACTATATTATCACTGCAACAGAGTATTTGATGCGTTGGGGGAGATCTTCCTCCTTCCTCCTTTCTACCTGAACACCGAGAATGAGAGGTGAAGATATAAGCAATTCAATTAAGGATCTAATATGAGAGATAATAGATTCCAACCTCTAACTTTTAGATATTTTTTCCACCAGTGCTCCAGTTATCAACTTCTTTACAAAGGAAATCACTAGCTTGGATTCTCCATCAATATTCTTTTTGGGAATATTCATCCCAATCGCCACCATCAGACCCCTCTTTAACCCAAGATTTTGACCATGTTGTTACTAGAGTGGGTAGCATACACTCTTAGGAAACGCACATCCCTAGCATCAAAAATACCCTCGTACCTAGCTGGGCCAATGTTGGCTTTAGAGGCCCATCAAAATTTAATTTCACAGGTCCATCAAGGAGTAGAAGGAAAATTGAGGCGGCCAAACCTCCCTGGGTGGAGGGGGCGTAGGGGTTAAGGTTCCAAGAAAATATCATTGCTAGAGATAGATCTAACAAAGCTATATTTTTTGCCTCCCAGAGGTTTTCTTTCCAATCATCCTAAATCAATGATTCACTGAGAATAGTTTCCCTTATATTTTGTTTGATCTGGAGCCGGAGCACCTATCCTTCATAATAGGCCCATGATAAAATTCTATTATTCTTTTATTTCCATAAGGCCCATAGAAGGAAGCTCGGGGCTATGTTCCATGCTCTTTTGAACACTATATTTGATCCTAGCCTCTTTTGCCAATGTTCTAGAGTTTCCCCTATGCTTTCCCCCATACAATTTGAGGAGTTAAAGGTGGCCTATAACATCCCCCAAACATACCTCGCATATTGACTATAGTTTAATATATGATTGATTGTCTCATTATTCCAGCACAACTAGCAGAGAGAAGGGCCATCATACCCTTTCCTCCTAAGTTGTTTCGATGTCATAATTGGTCATCAATCACGAGCCAAAGGAAGCATGCCACCTTAGGCCAAAGGTGATTGGTCCATATTTTCCTCCATATAGAATCACATTGAAGATATGGTAATGTTACAACAAGAGTATATCCTTATTTGATGGTGAACATTCCAGATTGATGATACCCCAACGAAATTTGTCTGGGTCTAAAGAGATGTATTTTATGGTCCTGGAGAGTTGTAGACAAGGTCCTTGACGAAGTCAAGGATGAATGAGGTGCCCAATCCTCCTTCTTCTAATTGCACCACAAAGTGGTTTGTTGGTGTTGTTTCCAAAAATATTCCATTGTCACACACTATTGTACTGCTCCTTGGTGTAACTTTCCAAGTCTATAAGGTCCTTGCAGTCGCTCAATTGTGGCATTTGTTGGCAGTCATCTTGCCAAAATAGAGTAGTTTTCCCATCTTTAATTTCTCAAAAGGTATGACACTGAATCAATGTTTGATTGTTCCAGTTAATATTGCAGATTGAATACCCAATTAGGAAATCGTTTTGATAAAGTTTCTCGACTTGTAATGAGGAATTCATATATTTTAGATCCCATATCTATATCCATAGCTCCAACCCCCTGTCTGTACGATCATTTCCACCATAACTTAGCTCCCAACACATGGTTGAAAATCTGTTGGGCCATCAGTCCTTAACCACCTATTAGTTTTCAAAGGCATGATCTTGTTCCATTCCACCAATGACAACTTCCTTTCCTTATTCAGCCACTCTAGATAAAATCTGTAAAAATGGAAATCATGGATTTTATAATCATTTCAGGATTGCCATCGCTGACAATTGATACACTAGAAAAGACATCAAAACATGTCTAACTTGAACCACATGACAACCCAAGTTTAGAGCATATAATGCACAATTGTCCAACTTAGATGTCAATCTTTAAAGAATGTTCTGCCAACAGACCGAACATAGACAATTGGCCACCAAGGGAGTGAACACATAAACTAAGGTCAAGAAAGAAATGCCAAGATAGTAGGAATGAGGTCATCCCATGATTGATAATTTACATAGTGAGATAAAAGAATGCAAAAACAAAGAAACAAGAAGAAGCATCCTACAAGAAGGATTAGTAAGCTAAAACCATCTCAGACATACACGAACGGGAACATGCCAGAGTTTAATTTCAAATCAATTCACAATAGGTTACCAACATGGTGTGGAATAAGTAAGCATATATTCAAAGCGGACATGAAATACATAAGCTATAAATGAGTTAATTAACATATGTCACATGAAAGCACACACACAAACATGATGAAAATACGAGAAAGTCACTACAACCTTACTAAAGATGCATGAAAATCCATGCTGAAAGCAAATAACTTCTTATTAATGTTGTTGCAATTACAAGTACATGTCCAACAATCCATCGAAGCCCACTAATGGAACATGGGATGCTCATACCATTATCCCATGCAAAACCCTAGCATCATCATAGCTCACCCTACCAGTTGCTAGGAGCTGAGTGCTTTTATCTCTTCAAGTAGAGATCAACTATCTAATGCTAGTCCAATCTAGAGTGCTAAAAATGTCTCTAAATGAGGCATGAGGGTAAATTTATAAAAGTAGGGTGACTATTCACCTACCCTCATGACTCTTGAACTCCTTCATATCTAATGACTATTACATGCTAAATTGACCTTTACATTACTTTTATATTAAGATGAGAAACATTTACATTATGGTAGCAACATTTACATTATGGTAGCAGAGAACACATGAGGAGCGTACAAAGGATTTTTTGGAAACCCTAGTGTATTAGTTGTCAATACGATTTCCAAGTCATGAGAATAGGTTGTGTTGTTCATTGGAATTTGGCAGCATTGAATGACCATGCCTTGGGCAGCTACTTGGGGAAACCCTATTTGCGTAACCTCTACGAAAAACCCTAACTCCTCTACATGGATCAACGTATCGTTCCCTTTCTTCTACCTGCAGTCGAATAACGTTGGTTATACACACATATATATTAAAAATAAAAACACTAATTAAAACTCCTGTATTGTATAGTCTCTTTTGTGCATCGTAATATCAACAAAATATGTAAAACTCGTGCATCATTATCCTGAGCTTCCTTAATCACTTTTCGGTAGAAAGTCCTATGCCAATCCTCATATCTTCCACTTTCCCTTGCCTGGCCTTTACCAAAATGTTTTGGATTCAATGGTATCAAATTGCATGAAGAGGAAAAGGTAATATGTCCCATCGATTATTTGTTATCTGTTCGAATTGCATCATCAATCCATGAAGCTTTAATTGCATTAAGAGCTTGATTCCATCCATCATGCATATCACCCATGCATGGTTTGCCTCGGTCGACCAATGTCAACAATTTCACGAATGATTCAACAAACTTCAACATCAAATTTGTCATAGTAAAAAATTCTCTCCTTTAGTTATAAAGATATTCAAAACGATTTGTTTTGTGACCTCATCACCATACCAAGACACAAAAGAGTTTCTCGGATGTGATTTATTCCTTCTGAATCCATTGTAGACAATTATTTATCAAATCCATCAATGATTGCACATGCTTCAACATATTTGATGTTATATTGACTACATGACTCAAGGCAAGACCTTTGTATTCCCTGTGAAGTCTCGAAGCCACTTCACTCTGAACAATATCGTGATTCCAAAACTCCAGAGGAGGATCACTCAGAGGGTTCTCTATATTTATGCAATTTTATTTGATACTCTACATGAGCAAGGTGACTAGGTGGAAGATCTACTTCGTTTCCTGCGCATAACAAGATGTCAAACTTATGCAAGTCCATTTCAGAAACCAGTCTTGAAGAATCTCAAATGATGATGGATTGTTAGATAAATATCATCACAATAGTATCACAATTGTTTTTAGAAAGTGAATGAGCATGCTCATAAGTTTTCTCACAAAGATGTGCTGTCCAATCACACAAATATCAACTTTAGAATATTTTGTGTCAATATTCCAACCATGTCAGGTATTATCAATCGATGGGAAACTATTGTCTTCTGCATCCAAAGAAACCGATCCTACAGTCATATTTCATGGGCTCGCATTCCTCTTCCTTAATTAACATTCAGTGCAGGTCATATTTTGAAAGGGTACAGTAGATCCCACTTTTGAATGTACAAAGGAGGTCACAGTTTCAGAAGCATGATAAATCGCAGTTTTGAGAGGTTCGGTTTGTGATTGGTGGAAAGGGGCAAATCATTAGGCGTGGAGTGCATTAATGCAAGGGTTGTTTTACTTCATAATGGTTCTAGCTTGCCTTATATAACCAATTCCAATACGATTTCTCTCCATTAACGGATGTACGCATCTCCTAATCACAACCATATGATTTCGCCATTAGAGACTTCTGCAGATTCACTAAGAAAAGGATTCATGCGATGACTCTATCCATAAACCATAAGCATGTATTCATGTTGTTCCATATTTACGCAAACCATTCATTAAAAAATGCACACACTTAACTCGTCAGATCTCATCAGATGAAATTCGAGGTAGACTCAGTGTAGAAAGCTTTGGTATTCAGAGCTACGAGCACTGAATTTTGTAGTAGAAAAAGATCGATGTAAAATATATTTTGTGAAAGATGTTGGGGGTAAAAGTTGAGTGCAAAGGAAGAGAAGCGACGTGACATGATTGGTGAAGAAGAGGGATCATAGATTGAAATGCAACTTGAGAAAGGTCGCAAGTGGAGAGAGTGATTTCCGGGAGGTTGTAGAAGCTAGGTCATGGTACAAGTTTGGATCATAAGGGGCAACCCTTATCCTGACTGCTGATTATCAGAACCTGCATAGATGGCCACTGGGGCCCACGTCTCTGTCTCCGTTTACATAGACGGACATCGACGTTAATAACCAAAATTAATTATTTAAAAAAACCTATGCAAACCGTATGGCGCATGCATGAGCATACAGCGGCCACGGTTTTGCCGAGTGACCATCAACATAGCATCCTTGGAGCATCTTATTACCATTGTTTTACAATGGCCATCACATGGTCATCCATGCAGCATTCCTCCGTCAATTCAGCATCAAAGACGCAGTCCTGGCCAAGACGCAATCCCGCCCATTTGAAATTTATATTTTGAAATATCCACCGTCCTTTCCGCAATTTGTTATATAGCTTGTAACCAACTACTACTAGCTCACAAATGAAGGATGTTTTTGTGGCATAGGCAATTTAACCAGATCACCACTCCGCTTGTTAACCAGATCACCACTCCGGTTGTTAGTAAATGTAAACTCAAATGGTCTTATTTTTTAAATAATAAATTCCTTATTTTTGTTTTGATCGGGTTAGTAAATGTAATTTTTTTTAATAATAAATTGTTTTTTTGTTTTGAGTTTTTCAGTCCCATACGCATAACGGTTGAAATCCCACTGCTTCCCAGAATCCCGTGTCTCTCATCACTTCAAATGCAGCAGGGCAAAAGGCAAGAGGGACTCATGGCATCCTCTACTGCGGCGCAAGTCGTTAGCTGCAAGGGTGAGAACACAAAAGCAAACTTATACATATATGAATTAAATTCTTTAGGTCAAAGATTATCATTTATGTGGTGAGTTATAAAGATCATCTAACCTTCTTTGAACTACGTATCAGCTGGTCCATTAGATCATCTAACCTTCTTTGAACTGCGTATCAGCTGGTGCACTATGGGAAGCAGGGCAGCGCATATCTATCCAACAAATCCAAGTGGCTCCTCCAGAGGACAAAGAAGTACGAATCAAAATCACTCGCACTTCTCTCTGTCATACGGATATTTATTTCTGGAGAGGAAAGGTACCACTCTCGTCATCTCATTTTTCTTTCATTGTATTGAAGGTTCAGTTTCATTATTCCATTTTTCATTCATTTTATTGAGGGTTCACCTCCATCGTTGGTTAATGTAATGTATTTAAACATTGCAGGATGGAGGAGCTTGGTTTCCAAGGATTCTGGGTCACGAAGGTGTTGGGTATGTTCATTTTATATATGATATTTCTAGTGCATAAGGATAATTGAAGTGTATTTATATATGTGTTATGTCTTCAAGTTGATACAGGGAATTGATCCAAAAAAATAAAAAAAATAAAATCATTTTTTTAATCCCTTCCCTTGTTTCCTAGGATTTTGATAGTTAAAATGAATATATCGTTTCTTCATCTGCCCTAGTTTTGAAATTAAGTATTGATTAGCTTTATCCTTATGACACATTATTCAGCCAACGATAATGTATGGCTCACTCACGAAGGATTGTAGAAAGCGTGGGAAGTGAAGTTACAGAGTTGAAAGCAGGCGATCATGTGATTAAATGCAAAGAATGCTAGCTCTGTCATCGAGGAAAGAACAACATCTGTCAAGTTTTCAGATTCAGCTTCATGAGCGGAGCTGGTTATACTGACAAAAAAAGGTCGATTCTCTCTCAAGGGAAAACCCATCTGTCATTTCTTTGGATTGTCCACATTTAGTGAATATACAGTGGTACATGCATCTTGTGTAGCGAAAGTGAATCCTGAAGCTCCATTGGAAAAGATCTGTTTTCTTGGATCCGGAGTTTCGGCAGGTAGTATAGTCATACATTCTCCACTAAAATACACTTAGGTATAATCATACATTCTCCACTAAAATACACTTAGATCTGAGATCATTTCACTGCAAAAATACAAAAAAGTAAAATGGTCGACGCATCATAAAATCAAGGATGTTTTTATGGCATAGGCAAGTTAACCAGATCACCACTCCGCTCGTTAGTAAATGTAAACTCAAATGGTCTTATTTTTTAAATAATAAATTCCTTACTTTTGTTTTGATTTTTTTTTTTAACAATAAATTGTTTTTTGTTGTAATTATGCTGTAAGGTGTTACTCTTTGAAATCAACTTCCCTTTTTGTGCACTTGTCATCATTGTGCACTCTAAGATGATATGTTAAACGATTCAAAAGTAGTTTACTAATTCGATCATGGGAAAGTAGTTACTAATTGGTTGCACACTGGTATTTGATTCCAAGGCATAGGTAAAAAAGCTTTTTGCTAGCTCAGACTGCTCGCCAAATGGGGCAAAGTCCTCATCTGGACGCCATCGCACACTGTCAATTTTTTATTCTCTTCTTCTGTGTATATGTTCACAGAAATATTGGGCAGATACAGAGAATGATGTATGTGAGAATACGTGCTCACAAGTTTGGAACTTACAAAACAGTTTCCGTCAAGCCCTATGATAACAATGTGGGTGTGGACTTGCCGCAATTCATCGGCATTGACACAGGCCTGCAAAAGATTTAAATAGGTATGAGTTTCTTCCTTGCGTAGTGGCGTCTAGACCACATTTTTGGCATTACATGTTCGGGTTTGGGTACCTTGCTTTTGCTTCTATGACACTATTAGATTAAGGGAGCTTGCAGATTGTGTAGGTCGTTGATCACCCAGCTCTAGCACAAATCTGGTGCAAGGAGCAGAGGCCCAACATCAAGGAGTCGATTTTCACTTCGAGTCAGCCAGCTTCGAGCATAATGTCGAAGCTGGAGATTGGAAGTCTTTCCCGGTTCAGTTTCAAAATGTCTTAGGACTGTAAGGTGAAGTTGCAGGGGCGAAAGGGGCATTTCTCCATTGACACCGAGATTTTCGAAGTTACGCCCTCGCTCTTCGTGGTGGAGCTTCGGAAGACCGAAGGGGATTCATTGGAATACAGTAAGGTCTACAGCGAGGATCTAAAGCCTGGCCTCAAAGACACCGTCTAAACATGGGATGGCAACAAACAATAAATATATATTCATTGTGTATACTCCATGATTTTTTTTGCAATGTTTCTTAGGATTAAGTTAAAGTTGTGATGTTCTGAGTTATTTTTTTAGCAATGTTTCTTAGGATTAAGTTAAAGTTGTTATGTTTTGAGTTTTCTTCATCAGTTTGAGGCAATGCTAATGCTAAAGCATTGTTCACAGAAATAAGGCTGAAAGTTTCCTAATTAAGTTAAAGTTATGTTGTGAACAAGCAATCTTTTTGTTTCCTGACAGTTTCCTGAGAAGCATTATAATATCGTACTATTTCTGGTGAAATAATTAACAGTTCATGGCTAAACACTCTCCCATAAGACGCTTTTATGGATTGAAAGAATCGAACATGTTTAAATGGCAGAGCCTTGTTTAACTAGAATAACGGTACCCAGTTTTAAGGAGCTTTTGATTAATTTGGGAAAACTTGCCTGGATATCCCACCATCTCATGTGAATCAACTGTTAATATATGGATGCTTTTATCTTTAGATTAGAATAGACAATTATTTGCTGAATATAGGCAGGAACCAATGTTTTCTAGGCCTGCTAATATTGCCAGGCATATACACCTTGATATGTCAAAGGCTGATTCTTGGATATCAATAACAAGTGTCCTTTGGATGCAAGACCTTCAAAGGATATGTTGTAGGATATCGGTTGGACTTTTTGGAAGGTTTTCTTGCACCTTTTCTGATCAAAATTGACCAGAATCAGACTTATTGGAGAGCTTTCCTACACCTTTTCTGGTAGAATCTGGCAAATTATACATGATAACTTACTTTGCAAATTTATTGGATTATGAACCAAGCAAAAACTAAAGAAATTTAATAACTTACGGTTTATCTCAAAACCTTTGTAAGGTAGCAAATAAGGGAAGTGTTCAAAGAAAAACCCATAGAAAGGTTGTTTTGTTGTGTGGCACGGGTGAATTGGTTATTAAAGAAGATACAAGATACGTTCTTTCTTGGTGAAAAGATCTAATAATTTCTATGTCAAATTATCTGATGTTAGTAATCTTTATGAAAAGGATTTCATAAAGGATCAAATATCGATTCTTTTAATTTTTTTGTCTTTTGGATGCTTGTTCACAAGCACTTCATGCTTGTTGTGATTGTAAATTACTCCAATTAAGTGCAAGGTATTGTTTATCAATGGGCCATTGTGATTCTTAATCCTCTTCACTCAATATTACCAGTAGTCTCCACAAGAACAAAAGCCGAAAGATAAATGTGGCCTATATGACTACTAATAAATCTGTTTTGTTGAAACCACACCTAGAATCCTACTTAAAATATTTAAAAATTTTCTTCACAAAAAAGAGAAAAGAATCTTTTAAGTATCAACAATATCAAACAGTAGTCTATAGAAATTGTCTACAAAGATCCTTTAGATTTTTATACTTTCGATCTTTGAAATGTTTCATTATCAAAAGTACAGTAATTAGTCATACCCAACAATTCATAACATCCATCCTTAGATAGGAGATTTTGCACACATTTTTTCTCCTTGTAGATGAGTGAGAAGGATAATCTTTAAAAAGACTTGATTAATGTTCTAATCCATTCCATCCAATGAGTAAGTTATGGAAAAAAGAAATTAGTCAGCAAAATGAACATGTTAGCATTTCTCTGCAAAACAATCATGCAGGGCTTGTGGCTGATTCTCTACAAAGTGTCTCTACAGATGCATGAACACCATTTCCTATAGTCAAGTTGAGTATAAGAAGAAAATATACAAGTGAAAAAAGAATAGACCAAGGTGCAATTGATCAACAAAAGTGTTAGAAATATCTGTGAGATTTTAGAAGAGTTATTTGACATAACAGAGATTACTAGTGAAGAAGATAGTGAAGAAGTGGGTAAATGGGTTCCCTTTTCCAACATGAGACATCTTTCCAAAGAGCTTATGGCAGAAGAATAAAAAACACTCTACATCTTGTTCTAGTTGGACATATTGTTGAACTATGGGATATAATCAATTGCAACATATTACACACTATCAACTAGGTTGTTTTTCAAAATTGCAATTAAGTCACGCATCCTGCGACTTCAGTCACTTATCAACAAAACAATTGTTGAAATCAGACCAGAACCAAGTCACCTCAGAAAGTTGATTGTTATATATGTTGGAGGAAAACTAGAGATTTGTTGGGCTTTCGACTAGATATTCAAAGCCCACCCCAATGGAGTGTGCCTAGGTGGGGAGTACACTTTCTTTGCTGGATTAGAAGAGCATATACGTCTCGTTGCAAATTTCAAATTTAAAGAGGAGGAAATTGATCTCCTACGCACATTCTTTCCCACATGTAAGGACAAATTCTTTGGTTATCTGTGAGAACTCAATTGTTTAGACATTGAGATATATGCATTACTATAGAGTTCCATTTCTTTTCCTAAGATACCCCTTTGGAGAGTCGAGGCTCAATTATAGTTTTACAATTATTGGAAACACCATTTGTGAATTTGATCAATTATGCATCATTGGTTTCTACATATGTTGTAAGGCATAGGTGTGTTGCTTCGGAATTCTAAGCTTTTTTTTGGACTCCACCATGTTCAAGGCCCTATTGGAGTGATCAATGCATCAAAATATTGATACTTAGAAGGATTTGATGCAATCAACACTGTTGATGTTGGGAAATGATTTGGAATACCTATTTGAGGGACACACTCTCATGCTTTTGTCAGGTTATTCATGGGACTTGATGAAATCACAGACAGGGCACTTCCTAGATTTGATGCCACATGTGTTAAAATCTATATGCTCGCTGAAATTTTGAGGAGGTATAGGACACTAATTGGCATTGATATTGCTAAGCATCGTCTAGCAGCATGTCACACTATGTTACAAAAGACTGTTGCTGACTTTTTGTCATTAATGGGACTTCATTTTTCTTTACTTATAATATTTCAAAGTTTTCTTCACAAAAAAGAGAAAATAATCTTTTCAAGTATCAACAATATCAAATAGTAGTCTATAGAAATTGTCTACGAAGATCCTTTAGATTTTTATACTTCTGATCTTTGAAATGTTTCATTATCAAAAGCAGAGTAATTAATCATACCCAACAATCCACAACATCCATCCTTAGATAGGAGATTTTGCACACATTTTTTCTCCTTATAGATGAGTGAGAAGGATAATCTCTAAAAAGACTTGATTAATGTTCTAATCCATTCCATCCAATGAGTAAGTTATGGAAAAAATAAATTAGTCAGCAAAATGAAAATATTAGCATTTCTTTGCAAAACAATCATGCAGGGATTATGGCTGATTCTCTACAAAGCATCTCTACAGTTGCATGAACACCATTTCCTACAATCAAGTTGAGTATAAGAAGAGCATATACAAGTGAAAAAAGAATAGACCAAGGTGCAATTGATTGACAAAAGTGTTGGAAATATCTGTGAGATTTTGGAAGAGTTATTTGACATAACAGAGATTACCAGTGAAGAGGATGGTGAAGAAGTGGGTAAATGGGTTCCGTTTTCTAGCATGAGACATCTTTCCAAAGGGCTTATGGCAGAAGAATAAAAAGCACTCTACATCTTGTTCCAGTTGGACATATTGTTGAACTATGGGATATAATCAATTGCAACATATTACACACTATCAACTAGGTTGTTTTTCAAAATGACCTGAAATGGAAGCATCTTGAAATTGTAATTAAGTCATGCATCCCACGATTCAGTCACTTATCAACAAAACAATTGTTGAAATCAGACCAAAATCAAGTCACCTCAGAAAGTTGATTGTTATATACTCTTATATGTTGGAGGACAACTAGATATTTGTCAGGCTTTCAACTAGATATTCAAAGCCCACCCCAATGTAGTGCGCCTAGGTGGGGAGTACACTCTTTGCTAGATTAGAAAAGAATATACATCTTGTTGCAAATTTCAAATTTAAAGAGGAGGAAGTTGATCTCCTACGCACATTCTTTCCCACATGTGAGGACAAATTCTTTAGTTATCTGTGAGAACTCAATTGTTTAGCCATTGAGATATATGTTATCTCCTGTGTCGAGTTTGGTTCACCTCAAGACGAGTTAATTGATATTATCATGAATGGGCATCCAAAAGGACATGGAGAGAGACTCCATGATTCAAGAAAGGAAAAATCCTTAAATAAATTCAAATAAAAGTTTGTAACACAAGGAGCCAAATTTAATATTCTATGATAAATGCTTTGGAATTGTTGGCCTAGAATATCAATTGTATTTTAGACTAGAGATGGGATCAAGGCTTTAAAGGCATGATATGATAAGGTTCTTGTGGATGCATTCTACGATGTGACGAAGACTACTTTTGAAGGAATTTTCCTTACCATTGAAGACAAAAATACACATGATAGTCATTTTCATATTGTGGCAATTTAATCAGGGGTTCTAGGACATCCTTCCACTGGAAAAATATCATTTGATATTTCATAGCATCCAAGACTAGTTGAGCTTTTTCTAAAAAGTCCAGAAATTGCTTCAGATTTGTTACATGAGATATCATGGGAAAATCTTGGTTGTTACATTTTACAAACAACAATTGGATCAATGGATCAATTTATCTTTGGAGATACTGACCAAAACAAATTTGTGCATGAGTTCAAGCTAGCTTTCATGGAGGATTAAGAGAAATGATGAAGTTGCAACCATTCATATTCAAACTTGACCATAAATTGGATGTTTTGATGAATACATTTCTAAGAAAATATCTTCCAAGGGATGATGAGAAAGAAGATTCCACGGCCACTAAATTAGGTCACTTGCATTCATCATTTCAATTTTTTTTCTTTCCAATTAACTGTTGTAGGTAAAGAATGCTTGAAAATGGGAAAACACAAAACCTCAAGATCTTGCATATACTAGTGGTATAGGTTCACAGGACTCTCTTAGAATCCATTCTCAAAATCACCTTATAAGGATAACTTAGAAATGTCACCATTTTTCTAGGACAACTATCATGGAAAATATCCAAAAGGAAATGGTGATTCATCTCACAGTATATCCTTGACAGTTAAATTGAAATATTTGAACAAGATTTCAAAGCTTGATAGTGAGCACATTTTGGAAAAGATGGCTTTGCTCTCTTAGGTTGTTGGCTCAGAGCGACCATCACATGTTACAAACTTTTTTTTTTTGGTGGATCTTTGGCTGCAATGTCTATAACTACATTATAGTTTCTGGATGTCACTCATGTTCTATGATTTTGTGCTAATGAACTTAGTAAATCAGAAGCATAATATAGAGACCTTTTTTAGTATAAAAAAAATGAGATGTATAATGTTGATGATGCAAATATTAGCTATATTTTTCCAGAGGCATCTGATTTCATAGAGAAGGTTGAAAAAATGGGGGATTTGGTTGTTGATTCCATATGGCAGTGGGTGAAAAATAGATTGATTTTCCTAGATCTGATCGACATCTTCCAATTGGGAAATTTATTCCAGGAAAAACAATAATTTTGATATTACCTTGCTTTTCCTTATCATCTGATATATAGGAAGAGGCCCTTGTACACTGAAGATGGTGAGCGTGCTTGATGATTTCAATTCAAGGAACTATAGATCTCACATGTGTGATAGGTTTTCATATGATAACAAATTCTTAGTTTATAATTATATTATAATGGATTTGCAAAAACATTATGGATTGCTTTATAGCATATCAGAGTGTAATAGTGATGTTGGGATTTGTTTTGTGTAGATGGTACAATAGGTATATGTTGGAAAATTCGACATGCACATATGGGATCATGGTATTGATATGGAAGTTATGGATTGTTTGAGGGAAAGCAATATACGAAAGGGAGGATTGTAATGTCCTTTTCCAAATGATCATTTTTGGAGACTGATTCAATATCATATTTAATTCTCGTAGACTATAGGGAAAAAGGGGATCAACTCAATGTTTGAATGTCACTTGGGTGAAAAGAACAACATATAGAAGTGACAAGAAATATTTAAATTAAAAGTGAATATGGAAAAAGGTAAAGAAACTTTATAGACTCACTTGATATTATTGAGCGGGAAAAAGGGAAAAAGAAGATCCATGGTATTTTGATCATTGATGCTATTTATCCATGATATTTTAATGGCCCATGCTATAGACTCGTGGTATTCTAAAGACAAAAGTTATAAAAGGAGAGTTGAAGCTCACTTTTGGGCATGCATTGGTTATTTGTCTAAATTGATTTGGTGAGCTCTTAGAGCTTATAAATAAAGGGTGAAAACTCTAGTGAGTATTAGTTTGGGTGGTGAAACATATCCACCCTAGATAATAAATATTGGTTTTGGTGGTGACACATATCCACCCTAGCTAGTAAAGAATTCTCATGAACAAGGTTTATGATGTCAATATCATCATGGTCAAACAACAATTAGAATGGGGAATTTCATAAGTGGTGAGAAAGATTCAATATTTAGATGGCATCATCACATAGTAAGAGCAATACAATTTTACCCCAACCAATGTACACTTCTTTCTACAAAGTGAAATATATTGGTTTTCCACCAACATTTATTAAACCAAATATATGAAATGCATTTGAACACATTGACTCACTATGGAAAGAGAATGAATGGCACCTAGTTGAGGCTATGGAAATGATTGAGTTAGATAAAATACAATGGTCCAAAGAGACAACAAATAATACCACTTTTATTGTTTGGACATTTTACACTAGTAAAATAAGAATAACAAGCAACAAGTAACTAAATTAACAACATCATGTAACAAATGACGAGGGAGATTATTAATGTTCCCCTTACTACTAAAGTCTTTTTATTAAGCTTTCCTCTTAAAATTAGACCAATTTCTAATGAACAAAAACTATTATCCATTGCATTGTGAATTAAGGTGATATGAGATTACTTTGTTATGAAATGTTTGATTTAAATCATTTACTTATAAAGGTTCTAGAGTCTTAATGAAGAGCATTTTAATAAATCCTTCATTTTGAACATATCCTGTTTGGAATCTCCCTGAAGCATAACATATGATAAAAAAGAAACACTAGTAAAGAAACACAATTGCATAAAATTTGACTTCTTTCTTCTATGCTATGTTTCCTTATGCCATTGCCTTATGGTGTTTCCTTTGCAACATGTGGTGCAAATGATAGTTATAGTTGATGGTTAATTATGAGTCATTTTTGGCCTTTTAAGAAGTGGCATATTAATGTGTATAGTCTAAACAAGTTATAATTTTTTTTGGAAAACAATAGAAAATCCAATGGATATTTTTGAAAATCTTGATTACACTTGTTAACTTTAGGATTTTGGGTGCCCCAGAATTCTTGATGGTGTTGAATTCATTTCAAATTGTAGTATTGTTAGACAACACTATATCAATGTTTGAATTTGAAAGATTTGCTAGAGGTATGTCAATGTTTGAATTTGGAAGATTGGATAGTTGGATAAGTTCAAGTTCAAGCTTAGATTTGCAAATAATCTTTCTTATTTAGAAATTTATGTGTTAATGTTTATCTGCATGTCAGTTTGTGGGCCAATTGGTTAGTGACAGTGAGTAAATTAAACTACAGAGATTTTTTCTTTTAAATTTCAAAAAATGATCAATTGGTTAGTCACAAAGGGTAAATTAAACTACAAAGTTTTTTCTTTTAAATTTCAAAAAAGGATATATTCATTTGTAAAACATATTTCACACCAAAACGTACCTTTACATTAGATGAATCACACATATAAATACATCAATCATTGGTTGAAGATAGAAATTCTATCCTAACCACACAATCACTTAGTTGAGAAAATATCTCAACCAAACACTAATCTAGGAAATATTTTAGTTGGACTAAATATCTTAAATCCAACTAATTAACAAATACATTTGATGATGAGGAACATCAATTAATATGTGCAAGACAATTAGGAGTTAAATCTCCAAGTCCCTCCCTTAACGAGTACTTGTCTTTCATCTTCATGTGTGCAAAGTATTGATTGGCTTCTTCAAACATATTCAAAATAGTATAGAGCGAGCTTGATTAAGTTGTCTCATAATCCTTATAAAGGCGTAGTTAGAAAATTGGATTCTCGAGTTCCACTCTCGAATCATGGATCTCTCGAATCTAATCTTCTTGAAGTTTTTTGAAATAATGGCTATAGCAGGCCCGAGAACCTCAAGGACTTTCACCAAGCCAACAAAATGCCTAGACTAAAGCCCGCCTATGTTGATCCTATCGCTAAGGTTCATCTCCCGTATATTTAGGGGACCACGGATAAGATTGGCCATATTCTTAAAAATATGAACGTCTCTTCTTCTTTCAAACCTCTCCAAACCATTAAAAATTCCCTTAGATCCGTTAAAGACCCTATTGACTTTAAGACACGAAAGGTGTCTACCTTATTCCCTGCTCCTGTGGTACCCCCTACATTGGAGAGGCAGGTAGGTCTATTTAGCAGAGAATCAGTGAACATGCAGCTGACATTAGACACAGTCACTCTCGCACATCAGCCCTTGCCGAGCATTCTATGAAATCGAAACACCATGTCTACATTGAAGATTCCAAGGTTTGATCATTTCCACCACAGGAAACTCAGAGAAGCGGTTGAAATTGAGAGGCATGCCACAAACCTCAATAGGGATGATATATGGAAATTAAGTAAAAGCTGGATTCCATCTCTCCCCTCTTGACCCTTCGTCCTCTCCCTCGCCTTTCCCCTTTCCGTTCTTGAGGGTTCTCCCTTCTCGCCTTCTAGTTTTACCCCCTAGATCATGCCTTAATTTTCTTTAATTTCTTTGTTTGTTGTCGAAGTACATCTATGATCTAATATTATCTTTTTCCTTCCTCATTTCTAATGTGATTAGTTTTCCTCCTTCCTATTATAGTATTTACTTTATATATATTAAAATAATAGATTAAAATTATTATATCTTATTAATCAATATATTGTATTATAAGTGAATTTAAATATCAAGATAAGAATTTTTAATATTATTAATCTCTATAATATCAATAATATTAGAAATATCGTCAGTTCATCGTTAGCCATCCTCCATTTTTATGAGATTATTTTTCATTCTTCCATTCTTAGCCTTTTTATTTTATTGATACTAAATTAAAATTATTATCATAGAAATTAATTATATCGAATTGTATTAAAAAATGTATTTAATAATATTATTATCTCCATAATAATATTATACCATCAGTAAATTATTGTTAGGAATTAAATATTACAGTCCCTTTATAAGATTAATAATAATAATTAATATTATTAATAAATTAATAAATTAAATACTATTCCAATCAATAAAATATAGGGTCAGACCCTAACACACTTCACTATTTAATCTAACTATTTATAGATGACATTACCATTAAACATTTAACTTATGATTTCTAAATAATATTACTTCATAACAACTAGTTTCTATTACTATAAGTCAAACCCTAACAAACTGTATTATTAATTATCTCTAGACAATATTACTACAATAGTTAATATTAATTAGCTCTAAAAAATAAAATTAATTTTTAATTATAATATTCCATTTATAATACCGAAATTTAATATTTATTTATTACACAACAACTATTCTATAACTAAATTCAATTTTATCATTTTAAAATATTGAAACTAAATATTTATTTACTACATAGCAAGTTACCTAATGACTATTTCCCAATGGCTATTTTCCAATAGCAAACTTTGGGCAGTGATGCATCCTTGCTATTTATTCCCTCAGATCTATTGATTTCTCACCTTGTCCTGAGGATGAACCACATTAGCTGGTTCGAAACGTTGACCAAATCCTAGCGATGTGATTAATATGAAAGACTCATATCAACACTATGGATCACAAAAGTCTCAAGTCTAACAACATCCAAAGTTGTCGCATAACCTCACAAGAAGACCACTCCCACATCTTCAACAAATGATGGATCCTTCCCTAGATTCACTACTACCAAACTATCTGAACAACCATCCATATTGAGTTTTACACCACTCATTCTCTTAAAATAGTTGCTTCAGACACAATCAATCACATGTTTTCAATAACTAAACTACTATTCATTCTATGGTTGAGCTCCCATCCACCGAGATACATGGGTACCAACTATTGTACTTGCTTGTTATCTAGGGAAACCATCTAGATACATAACGTATCTAGTGTCAGTTTTACAAAAATGACATCTTTATCAAATTTTGAAAAATTCATCCTCATCAATTTTGTAAACAAACACATTAGTATTATTATAATACTAAGAGTTTTAGTATAAAAAGAATTTAATTAGCTCACCACCAAAATCTTAATACTTTAAAAACACTACAATGCCTGCCATTCTCATAAATTCTTTAAACACAACCCTTGTTCCCACAGTTCTCTACATATGACCTGTAAATAGGATCAACATTTCCATCATCGGAAGTAATCATAGCTCATGGTTGAGGGTGTGCCATGGTGAAGAATCTCAAATGTTCTTCATCTGCGCAGGTCAACGCACTCTATCATGCATGACTCTGCTATAAATTCTCTAGGCAACATCACCATCGTAGAATCAAACTTCTCCTTGTTAAATTTCTAGAGTTGCACTTTGTTTTATGTATTTGATATTACCACCAAACAATTGTGATCCTATATTATGGTCAACACGTTACAGAACAAAGAATCTGTGGTGCCCAATGGATCTTCAACTCCCAATTTCTATTGCAACCTATGATCTTTGAAACACCTGATTGCATGATCCTTCATGCCCATAGATGGAAAATACAACTTCATGAAACAATACAAAATACAAACATGTTGATAGGAAGTTGTTGGGATCTTCCATTAAACTTGTGTTGCAGATTTTTAGATTATGGGATTAATGTTGAGAAAGGTTAATGCTAGCATACTTAATCATGTAAATGGTTTGATCTATGTCTGAAATCTAATTAGGAGACAATATTTTCTCATACCAACATAGCTCTAAAGATTTCCTCCACACCTATGCCAAACATAAATTTACTCAGCCTTTGCAACTATAAATCGCTAGATTCTCAATAGCATTGACCCCTCCACACTGCACCTTCTTTCTTTTGTTGTGATTTCTCCATGCCATTGAATTGACAGTGTTTCTCTCGACTGTCATGACAACTTCCATGAATGAATTTGTTCAGGATCGATGCATTCATTCTTGATGCCTACAGGGTCGCTCGTGGCCTTCTAATATGGCCTCACGATTGTTCCCAAACCAACATTAGGTCGTGGAAGTGTTACCAAGGAAAAAATAAGGCGCAATGAATAAACAACCTTTTAGTTATCCTCCTTTCACACACTCTTCAACAATGGAAAAACATATTTGGCCACTACCACACAAAACACTAACTTATCTACTCTAATTTAATTACACAGCCAATAACTCTCACATTTTTATCACATATCTAAGGGCCCTCCTTTAAGGAGTTAACCCAGAGCCAATGGCTCAGATACCAATTTTTAAAACAGATTGCACACAAAAACTTACTTTTTGCATTAGATTAATCACACATATAAATACATCAATCATTGGTTGAAGATAGAAATTCTATCTTAACCACACAATCACTTAGTTGAGAAATCTCTCAACCAACCACTAATCTAGGAACTATTTTAGTTGGACTAAATATCTTATATCCAATTAATTAACAAATACATTTAATGATGAGGAACATCAATTAATATGCACAAGACAAGTAGGAGTTAAATCTCCAAATTATTCATAAAGTAAATATTTGTTATCAAGGTTTCTTTCATGTTTGAACAGTCATGACTTGGAGTCCTATGAGAAAGTAGATGAATAAATATAATAACTTTGACCAGTGTTCAATTAATTTTTCTAAAACAATGACTTGTATGTAGCTTTTCCCTTTTGAATTTTGAAGAAACATACTTCATAAACTAAATACTTATGTTATTAAGGATTCTTTCACTTTCGAAATTAAATCAAACAATTATGATGATTTGGAGCCCTTCAAGAAAGTAAGTGATTGAATACAATAATTTTGACTAATGCTTAATTAAAAAAACCTAACACTAGTGGCGTACCGATAACTTCTGAGGACTAATCTCGATAAAACTCAAGATCAAATCACAGTTGGTGCCACTATTCACCTCAATTTCAAGATATCCAAGGATTCACCTCAATTTCAATTCCTACTCATTAGGCGATTTTTTGTCAACATGAGTAGTCAGCATACAATTTTTTTCCATGCAAACTAACATGTCTATGGTGGAGTGTGGATTAAAGATGCTAGCATCCACTCAAGTTATTGTCTTTTTATTACTAGTGTTCAATTACTTAACAAAAGTCAATTTCTAGTTTAGAACAATATATTTAAAGTGTTTAAAGTTGGGATATGATTAGATTACATAACCCAAACTACTTTGCTTTTGTCTAATCCACTATTCAACTAACCATGGAAATACATTGGTCAATAATTTTATTAATTAAATTAAACTATTGTTAATTATTATTATTATTTTTTTTGCATGTGGTTCACGAGCACCTTGGTTAGTGAGTGATCGCTACGTCCACGGAAAAATCTCGGCGATAGCTAGGCTAAATTGCCCCTTGGCCTACTGCAAGACCTGACCCCAAGGGCTTCGGGTAGATTCGACCCTGTGACCTCCCGTTGGTGAGGCACGGTTTTTGACCAACTGAGCTAACCCTTGGGGCTTAAATTAAACTATTCTTAATTAAAAAAATAGTGTATTATATTTCATGGTGTGCAATGTTTTCTTAGAAAATAATTTTATAAAATTATTACTATTTTTTTTTCAAATTAATATATTAATTTTTTTTTTCAATAACAGGAAAATTTATCATAACTCAGTTATCAAATTATTAATGGGGACAACCATCACTAATTTCTATCCAAGAATGCAGATTGACTCATCACTCTTACTCAAGTAAAACATATTACAACTAGTGTGGTCTGAGAAAAGATTTCACTCATACCAGATGCCTATGAGTCTTATCATGGAGGAACTTATTAGAATTAGGATAATCTCAAATCCCTAGGAAATTGGTGGGTAGGGAGCCACGTGGCACTGATATAATTTTTTTTATTTATTTAAAGTCAATGCAACCTAACAAACTCTTTAATACACTAAAATCGTTGATAAGTATTAAGACTAAGAATATGCTCAGCATATTCCCTTGAGAATCAATCTATGTCCTTAATTAAGAAAGAAGAAAAAGGCAACAGATCCTCATCCACCTTAAGTTGAAATAAGAAGCCTTTGGAAACTAGAATGAAAACCAAGGAAAGTAAATTTTTTTGGATTAGATAAATTCTGTCAATAAGACCATACAAAAACAAATGAAAATTACAAATTTTGGATTATATAAATTTCTTCAAGAAGGTCATATCCACCTTTCATTATCTCATCCCTTACAAGTCATAATTCTTTTATAGTATGTAGGCTAGTGCAAACTAATGCTTCTCTCTTGTGACATTAGTTGTAATGGAAATCCACCAAAAAATAAAAGAGATAATTAGTTGACAGAGAGAAATTATTAGCTTTACATGCTCAAGTTATTAGAGGATAGTGTAGAAATATGAAAATATTGAGAATTAGGTTAGCTTTAATAAATATACAACTTTAGTTAATAGAAAAGTGGTAAAAGAAAAAATTATATTTTTTTATAGTAAATGTTTATTTTCCCTCTAAAATATAATGCATGTGTTCATGTTAAGATATTTGTTTAGTATATAAATGATGTCGTTACTTAAATTAATTTTGTATAAATGTAGGTAATATTTGCTTCCTATGCACCACTAAAGTCTATACTTTTCAATATTAATTTTACATTTTGAAAAATTAGTAAATTCATTGATGTCTTGAAATGGCGAAGTCTAGTGTTAAGATAAAGTTGGAGAGTCTTAACATAATAAATAGTTTTTTTTTTTTTTTAAGTGTGTAAATTTATGTTTGTAGTTATGCATCATATAATTTTGTTTTTTTGAATAGGAAAGGCCATAAAAATTTGTGGGAGAAATAAAAGAAGACATGTATTTAAAAAATCATGATATATGTACAAACAAAAATCTTTAAACAATATAAAACAATACTTTTTCCTTAAATAATGTATAATTTTTAAATCTAAATCTGATTTAGTTATCGAATTTCTAGATAATTTAATATGACATTGAAAAAAGTTAAGAATATGGGTGTTGGAAAAATGGATGTGTGTTTGTTATGTCATAAGGCATTTCCTTCAGGGAAAGAATTCCCCCGGCTGCCACTCTGTACCATTTAGCATCATCAATATTGAGTTATACGTTTGAAATGTTATAAACCGTCGAATGAGTTGGTTAGGGTATGTAATTTGATGCATTTCCCAGTTAATCAATCCATCGTCGAATGGGTTTAGGGTTTGGGGACTCTCAGTTGGGTTTAGGATCTACAACTCACATATCTACAGTGGTTAGTGACTACATCCATGAGGCTGCTCTGGCACACAACCGTTCAATCCTCTGCATGTCTCTACGAACAATGACTGTGTATTTTGCGGCAAATGTCCACATGCTGCCATGCATAACTTCACTTACTTCCATGCTTTATTCACAGATAGTGTTTCAATCTGCTGCAATGGGGTTTTAACTTTTCTCCATGGTTTCTTTGACGGCCCGAATGATTGTGAACACAACTGGTTCAAGACGTAGGGTTCACAACATGACTTCATAGTGGTTGTGGTTGTGAACATATTCACTCAAAGACCTACACTTTTCCTTGCAGCTCAAGACACCCACTGCGATTGCAATTTTTAAGACCTGGGGTTTAAAATGGTTTCAGGGAATGACATTTCGTTGTATTGTTTTTAGAATTTTTCGCATGTCACCATAGATTATTTTTGCAGTGATCTTGACCATGATTGTTGCAAGAACCGTTGGAATTCCAAGAAACCTAAGCGAGGAATGCGAAGAACAACCCTGCATAAAAATTTTTCTTTAGAATTATAACAATCGTTATACGCTTCTCTGTTGGGGTTTAAAATGGTTTCAGAAAATGACATTTCGCTGTATTGTTTTTAGAATTTTTCTCATGCCACCATCCCATCACAGAATATTTTTGCAGTGATCGTGACCATGATTGTTGCAAGAACTGTTGACATTCTAGAAAACCTAAGCAAGGAATGTGAAGAACAACCCTACACAAAATTATTGTTTTAGAATTATAATGCTCCTTATACACTTCTCTCCTACAGATATATAACGAATGTCAGTTATCTATTTTATAGGTTCGTCTCTCTCTGGGTGGCTTGCATAAATGATTTTCCACTCATGACCATGAATACCACAAGTTATTCGTTTACATTCTCTATGACATTCTTCTATTTCTTCCATAAGCAATGGCTCAAAGTTCATGTCTAGCCCCATTAAGGTCTGGCCGCTAAGCCTTTTGGAAGCCACGAGCAACATGATTGGGTCTCCTAACTACATTACATTTTCATAGAACATGACTTCTCAATCCCCAATTTGTAATTGCATTTTAATGTGAGGCCACTTTGTAAATAAAATTTACAATGCATCCCCCTTTCATTAGGGTATCCTTGCTTAGTCATGTACTATTTGTTTCTCCATGCTTCCAACAATATTTTATTAGAATACAGGACCCTTCACACCATCGATCTCAAGCTACAAGAATTTGAGAGTTGCAGACTTGAGTTCCAACATATTTTTGGGGTCATTGTTGCTTACAATTTGCCCAGGTGCATCTGCTCCTAAAGAGTTTAGGTTCTCAAATAACCCCACAAGAGGTAAAATCCTTGTTACATTAGCGCAATGCACCACGCTGAAAACCATAAACCTGAGTCTCAATTTTTTAAAAGGCCAGATTCCTCTCGAGCTCAGTGAGCTGAAGAATTTGAAACATTTAATGTTGTGGTTCAATGGGTTGGATGACAAGATCCCTCATGAGCTCGGTGGGTGTAGCCAGCTCAAGAATCTGATCCTCAACAACAATTTTCTAACAAGGGGCATACCAGAAAAACTTGCATATTACAATAATTCAAAAGAGGTTTCTTTGACGAGCAACAAGATCACTAGAAGAAGTCCTAGGGAATTTGGTAGGTGGATTAGTTTGGCCATTTTGCATTCTTTGGTTTTCATTTACATGTATTTTTCTACTTATTTGAAACTATGATCAGATTTATTTTTTTTTGATGGTCCCTTGATAGCTTTGCCTCCCGTAAATGGAAACCTTTCATTTTCAGATTTTGGCATTTTGAGTGCACTTTTTACAGCAACTTCCTTTGAAACCAAACACTTTACATTTGGCTTTCCATGGAGGATGTCTTTTCCATAAAAAAAAAATCATGTCTTATTTTTAGAAAGAGAAACATAATGAAATATTATAGTGTTTCCATCTTATTTAGTTATTTCAACTAATAATACATGTTATGTGCATGTTGTTTCAGAAATTAAATAACATTTTATACTTCATAAAAAAGTGGCTTTATTGATGCAAACATGAAACTCTCTTTGAATGAGGTAGTCTATATGGTGGATCTATCATTAATTCCAACTCCTTTCTTCACTTTTTTGGGTTTGTAACTAAAGCAACCTTGTTTTTAATTCGTCATGGAGAGTCAATGTGGAATGAGAAAAAAAAATTTACATGGTGTGTTGATGTACCATTGACATAAAGAGGGTTAGAAGAAGTTATTGAAGCTAGAAAGAGGATTAACAATATCAATATTCCTGTTTACGTCATCTTTAATTATGCATTGGTTCGAACTTAGATGACTCCTATGCTTGCAATGACTCAGCATCGCAAAAAAAAGGTAAGCACCCAAAATCTCCAGATAATGATAGCCTAATTAATTTTGGTTGGGAACTTCTCTGTTTTGTTTAGTCACCCTGATATGAAGTGCAACGGCAAGTGTTTAATAGTGTTATTACTTTTGGTTTATATTTTCACATTTAGAAAATTTTGAATTTTTCAATAATGCGAAAAAAATGTATATCGTTATGGGAAATTTTTTTAGAAATAAGGGATACTCTGTTGAAAACGTAAAATACTCTAATGTGTGTAGTAATCCTTAATGTATTTTTAGTTTCGGTTTTACTTTCTTTTTCTTCCTAGTTAAATCCACTGTTGATGCGTTGAATGGAATCCAAACTATTTAGAGCTTCATTACGTGGATATGGCCCCAAGTCCCTCACTGTTGTGCAAGGGAAACATCACTTACAATTGCATTCATTGAATTGGACTGAGATTGGTTTCACTATTGGTTTCTCTTGACACTAGTAAGTGGTGGGGTTTCATCATAGCTATTTAGATAAAGATAAGATAATTTTATTGGTGTCCAAGAAATGACCTTAATAAATAGGTCGATGCAACTCAAAAGTACAACCACTGTAAATTCACAGCAGGAGTGTGAAAATAAATCTTATCACTAATTTATCGAAATAAGGAAATAAGTTAAATAACTAGGCAGTAAAAATAAAAGGTAGTGTGGACACAATACCGTGCTAGATAAATATTGTCAAAGCCATTTGTTGGAAAATAATTTGTTGGAAAATGAACGAAAAGGAGGGATATTTTTTTAAAATTTAAACAGAAAATGCATATCGATCTTGAAGTGTTCTTCTTCCTCTTCCCTTGTTGTTTTAGTACTTCTCATCCAAATAACAACTGCTATTTCATTTTTCTCACTTCTCTAGTCCAAAAGTTTTATAACTTTGTCCAACAGGTTTTCAATTTCAACTATTTTAACAATATTAAAACATGAAGTATATCAGACCACTCTCAGAAACATTAAAACAATAATTCCATATAAAGATACAAATAAATGTTAATCCCTGCTACAACTTATCTGCATTTGTAGGATATTCTATGTGTACCGGTTTTTTCCAACGTGGCCTATTGGCTCTAAAAAGACAGAGACCCATCCTATTATCCATAACTCTATACATTTTTCTTAACTCCTCCTGAGATGCAAGCAGGTCATTCTTGTTCAGAGACGTTGAGAAGAAACTTACATGCATGCATACAAGCTATAGAAACTGACCTTACATGCATACATACAACAAAGAGTCCTCCACCACATATACATATCAACATTCATCTAAACACAATGTTTGTAGAATGTGTTACTCACCTGAAAAATCTCGAAGAGTCTATTTGAGTGCAACACAGGATGGATACTTCCAGTATCAGCTCGATTGCTTTTCTGATTGAACCCTCCATATGTTCATTCATCCAAGGCTCTTTTTTAAGCTCCTTAACATGTTGGGCCAACAAGTTTATTTCATACAAAAGACTTAGGCACTCCTCTTTGATATCAAAAAGACCTTCAAATATTTCCAAAGTGGTGGCGACTACAAGAAGAACTACAGTAGCCAAGCTTGCATGTCCTATTCCTTTTAAGACTTCCACAACGAAATTATTTGCTGGACTGGAATCTCGAGATGGAATAATATCTTTCTGAACGTAATTTAGATTTGATATTAATTACAGTGAGAGAAAAACTCAGTTTTTCTTAATCTCAGATTCCTTATTTTGTTGAATATGACATTCTACTGTGAGGTTTGATACATACCACTTCGAAAGCAAACTCTTTAAAAAAAATACAATATCAATATTAAATTTTTTCTTTTCTTTTTGGTCAATAGAGAAAATCGAATTACCATACATGTTACATGTTCATTCCCTTGGTTGGAAAAGATCACTTTCAGTCTCGACTCTTTTAAAATAGTTGGGTTGAATGGCATGTGTTCATACATCACATGGTCTATTGTCATACATGTCATCCTATTCAATGATAGCTAACAATTTTTTTCATTCTATTCAATAAAGTGGAAATTTCAAAATGTTTTTGGATTTTCTAGTATGCTAAAGGAATGTTGCTTAACCTAGCAGCTGAGAAACTAGAGCTTCCTGCTTTTCTAAATAAGTTGTCTTCAAATTGAATTGCCAAGAAAACATGTTCCTTTAGGTCTTAATTTTTTGAATAGAAATGAAGTTGTATTTTGACTGTTGATATCGTTAACCTTTCCCTCAGTGTCAGTCATCACAGTAAAGATGGTTTTAGCAACACAAAGCGAGTCCCTTATTTTTTGTTCAATTTGATTTGTTTTTTTTTTAAACTATGGTTCTAGGAAAAGCAGGTCCTTATACTTTTATATCATTTATCTATTTCAGATTGACAGTAGGTTTTAACTTGGTTTTTATCTCTTCTATTACTAAATGAATTTTTTATTCTCATAAATAATATTTATATGTTCGTTGGATATCAAATTTAAGTACCATAATAAATTGATTAAAATTTTCATTCACATGTCAAAGAACTCAATTATTGTTGAACCCCATAATACAAAGAATTGTTTTGAACTTATCTTTAGAAGTGGGCATATGATGATGTGAATCCGTCCCAGAGTCTAGAGGGAAAGTGTGGATGTCCTGATCAGTGTTTTAGTAACTGCCCCCCCCCTAAAATCCAATCTGAAAGATTTGATGTTGTGGTTCAATGGGTTGAAGGGAAAGATCCCTCATGAACTCAGTGGGTGTAGCCATCTCAATAATCTGATCCTCAACAACAATTTTCTAATAGGGGACATACAACAAAAAATTTCATATTACAACAATTTAGAAGGGATTTATTTGACGAGCAACAAGATCACTAGAAGTATTCCCATGGAATTTGGTAGGCTGGGTAGTTTGGCCATTTTGCATGCTTTCGTTTGCATTTGCATGTATTTTTCTCCTTATTTGAAGCTATGATCAGATTTCTATTTTTTTTGGTTTGTCCCCTGATAGCCCTGCGTCTATATAGTGGATATATCATTAATTCCAGCTCCTTTCTTGGATTTTTTGGTTTACAGTTGAAGCAACCTTGATTATGATTCATCATGGAGAGTCACTCTGGAACGAGAAAAAATTGTTTACAGGGTGTGTTGATGTATCATTGAGACAAAGAAGGGTAGAATAATGTATTGAAGCTGGAAAGAGGATTAGTAATATTCTTGTTGACGTTATCTTTACTTTTGCATTGGTTCGAGCTCAGATGACTCCTATGCTTGCAATAATTGAGTACCACAGGAAAATATTAGCACCCAAAATTTTCAAATGATGACTTCTTAAATAATTTTGGTCAGGCACTTCTCAGTGTTATTTAGTCGCCCTCGTATGAAGTGCAAGGGTAGGTTTTTAATAGTGTTATTACTTCTGGTTTATATTTTCATATTTTGAAACTTTTGAATATTTCAATGATGCTAAAAAATGTATGTCATTATGGGAAAATTTTTCAGACATAAGGGATAGTCTATTGAAAATGTGAAATAGACTAATGCATGTAGTAATCCTTAACTTACTTTTAGTTTGGCTTTTACCTTCTTTTTCTTCTTGGTTAACTCCAGTGCTTATACATTGAATGGAATCCAAACTATTTAGAGCTTCATTACGTGGCTATGGCCCCAAGCCACTCACTGTTGTGTAAGGGAAACATCACTTACAGTTGCACTCATTGAATTGGTTAGAGGCCGGTTTCACTATTGGTTTCTCTTGACACTAGTAAATGATGGGGTTTCATCATAGCTATTTAAATAAAGATAAGATTATTTTATTGGTGTCCCACAAATGACCTCAATAAATAGGTCGATGAAACTCAAAAGTAAAGCCAGTGTAAATTCACAGTGGGAGTGTGAAAATAAATCTTATCACTAATCTATCGAAATCAGGAAATAAGCTAAATAACTAGCCAATAGAAATAAAAAGCAGTGTAGATACAATACCCTCGTACAAAAATATTGTCAAATCCATTTGTTGGAAAATAATTTTTTGACAAATAAAATAAAGGAGGTAGATTGTTTTTCAGATTTAAACAGAGAAATACATATCGGTCTTGAAGCATTCTTCTTCCTCTTCCCTTGGTTTTTTAGTAATTATCATCCAAAGCTAAAATCTTTGCTTAATCATCTCAATTCTATGGGATTTCATTACAAAAATCTTCCTAGCTAACATAATTGATGCATCAAAAGTGGTTATAACTTTGTTATCAGGCAATTATCCATTTGCTTCAAAAGTTGCAAGGGAAACAAGACTTACATGTTCATTCTCTAGGTTGGACAAGATCACTTTCAGTCTCGACTCTTTTAAAATAGTTAGGTTGAATGGCATCTTTCATACATCACAGGTCTACTGTCATACATGTCATTCTATTCAATGATAGCTAGCAATTTTTGTCATTCTATTCAATGAAGTGGAAATGTCAAAATGTTTTTGCATTTTCTAGTATACTAAAGGTATGTAGCTTGACCTAGCAGTTGAGAAACTAAAGCTGCTTGCTTTTCTAAATAAGTTGTCTTCAAGTTGAATTGCCTAGAAAACATGTTCCTTTAGGCCTCAAGTTTTTGAATAGAAATGAGGTTGTATTTTTACTTCTGATATCGTTAACCTTTCCCTCAGTGCCAATCATCATAGTAAATATGGTTTCAACAACGCAAAGCGAGTCCCTTATTTGTTTTTTGATTTGATTTTTTTTTTTCTTAAACTATGGTGTCCTTATAATTTTATATCATTTGTCTATTGCAGATTGACAGTCAATCATTGAAAGTAGGTTTTAACTCAGTTCTTATCTCTTCTATTACTAAATGCATTTTTTATTCTGAGAAATAATATTTATATGTTCGTTGAATATCAAACTTAACTAACATAATAAATTGATTAAAAGTTTCATTCACATGCGAGAGAACTAAGTTATTGTTGAACCCCAAAATACATATAATTGTGTTGAACTGATCTTTGGAAGTGGGCATTTAGTGATGTGAATCTGCACGAGAGCCTCAAGGGAAATTGTTGATGTCCTGATCAGTATTTCAGGAACTTCCTCCCCGATCTGAAATATTTGATGTTGTGGTTCAATGGTCATAAGGGAAATTCAATTTTTATATTTCTAAAATCGTTATTGCCTATTTATCTCCTTTTGACTCACATCACTTCCAAACCACACAAAATATAATCGTATGGATGGATGTAGTTTTCTTAGAGGATTGGGGCCTCCATTATTTGCAGAATGAAAAACACCATAATTCTTGTTATGTTTCTTTGAATTCTTTTGAGCAAAGGGAACATTGTAGCATCTAGGTATATGCCTTCACAGATTGTGCTTCAACTTCATTGTGGGAAAAACGCACTAATTGTTGCTCATGGAAATTATCTGTGGTCTTCAAAATGTATCTAGATAAGTTATCTTCTTAGGAGGTCTATTGATCATTTAACATACCTCTAGACTATGGTCTCTTCATTATAGATTCTTTTAGGATTGTGATATTATTTTTTTGATTTGTCAAACTTGTTCTAGTGACTAGAGTTGACTTGAAGCTTTAATTAACACAAGTTATAATTCTAGATCCAGCCACTCGATTCCCATGCTTTATATCTTCAAGGAAGGCAAATTTGTTAGAAGAGGAGGTCCTATTGGACCTTCAAAAGTTGGATTTTATGTTGTTAAGAAGGTGTATTTTATATTTCATTACATCATTTTATATGTAGTGTTAGTTGTCCTACATAAATATTGATTTATGCTAGTGTTATCTTAATAAGAATATATTGAAAATCCTGTTAATATATCTTTGTTACTGTGGATAGAAATTGAGTCATCATGAACTAGTGTGATGCAGAATTTGGCTCTTTACAAGAAAAAGCTCGATGAGTTGTTGCAGGCCTTTGTTGCGAGCCTGACACTGAGCCATAGTGAAACACCATGTGATCTTCCTTGCAATTAGTTTGATCTGTGTTGTGAAACAAATTTCGAGAAAATAGTTGCACTCGAACCATCTCGATGTCCTATCCGCCGCTCAGGCCAGTCATTTGCACCAAAGATTCCTTAGATTCGAGCTCTGTAACCAAGATGGCATAGGAAGATTTTAGGTGGTTCTAGTAGTAGCAACTGTCGCTAAGGTGAGACTAAGTTTGAGGCCAATGCCAATCAATGCGAAGGCAATATTGCATGTTCTTCTCTCAGTACATAATTCACACTGGTTAGTGTATCTTATGCTTATTTTTCGCTCCGCATAATCTGGTGTAGTTGCAAGGGTTTTCTTTGAATGCTACACATTGAAATAGGGATCTCCAGGTACGTAGAATGTTAATCTAGTCAATTCCTTTTTGACACTACCACTGGTTCTCATGTAATTTTTGGATTGTCATTGACATAGTTATTACAAACTTGGGTAGGTTACAGAAAAAAAGATATGACAACTCTTGGTTCTTTTCAGGAATTTGTTTGTGAGGTTTTTAACATTGGTCTTCCTAGGAACAAGGTAAACCACTTGAATTCTGCAACCTGCCTCTTCTCAAACCCTAGCGTTTTATGACGCTTCTCGAAAGAGTTGTTGTTGAGCCCTTTTCTATTCGCATGCAGTTGGACCACGACATACCATTAAATGGCAAGATGGTCAAGCAAAGAACCCAAACCTATATCCTACCTAGCATGCCCAAGTACCAAAGTTCCATTTATGGTTCTTCTCTGTAGTTCTGTAGTTATAAATGAAAATGCACCTTTTATGTCTCTCGTCTTGGGAGGAACAACTATCTTGTAAATTCATAGTTGTAATTTTTATTTTAATTTTATTTCAATATAGATTATTGATACAAAAGGAAGCTATGATGACCTTCCATCATTACATTTCCATCACTACAACTTTTCTTTCCATATCTAGAAATATATATATAATATTACAGGAGTAGTAAATGCCTTCAATGGTTGTTTTAGATCCTCTCTCATGTTGCAAAATTCGAGAGCTAGCTGAAAGAAAGAAACCAACTCGCTAGCCATCATATTGTTCATGAATTAATATTATTTTATTTAGCTTATCTATTGTCATCTACTACCTATATTTTTTCAAAATCTATCAAATATTTGCTATTGGAACTTGAAACACCATCTTTGAAGATTAAGAGGCAGTTTATGTTGGAAAGTTTATAAAATCTGTCAATTTGGCATAATGTAAGTGTTTTCTCTTTATCTTCTACTTTTGAAATGCATTTTGTTTACTAGTTTTTATCTTCAATGATTCTTTATATGTCATAATGCTTATCGAATTTATGCCTTACAACATTTCCTTTGCAACATCTGGTGCAATTTCTAGTTTATGTAGGTTGATCTAATAGATTTGTCAATCTGAAGATAAACCAAAGAAGCCAACTCATCAAACATGTAGAGGAAATCAGGTAATTCCACAAATTATTTTTGAATATATATTCCTATTTACATAAGTTCATTACCATGCAGAGTGAAGGCCCTTAGGCCTATCCCCTTTATGTAAAGCTACCAAATGGTACATAAAATGTTAGTTAAGGTCAAGGACACTGGAGAGAATGCATGCGTCATGGTTAGACACCTTGATTATGGTGCCCAAAGCCTACAATGCTTATTTTCTTATGTAAGGCTCTTGTTTTTCTCTTCAACCATCATTTAGGCCCCTAGACACCTCACCACTACCCAAAATCAATTAATGGTTGCCACTTCCCCTTAAAGGCCAAAGGTATCATAGAAAGGTCCTATGTGGTGTTTCAATTCATATTTCATCATGATTAAGCCATAAAATATTTGATGAATTCCTAAGGCTCTTTTTTATGCTTCCCTGACCATTGCCAAGATACAAAGACCTGTCATTATTACTAAAATCATCATAATGTTCCATGCTAAACCACTCATTGTCAAAATATTTCTAAAAGATGTATTATTTTATCAATTACAATTGTCTTCCATGGTGATTGAGACTAGGAAGTATCATTTTGGGCATAAGGTATTTATTGTCAACTAATAACCTTGGTTAGAACTATAGACTCATTCTTAGTGTACAATTAACCTAATCATGGTGGCCATCAAACACTTGGAATAAATTGGTAACTAACAAAGGTGTAATGTGGTGGTTCAAAGACTTTTCGATAGTGATTGACCCTGATAAGAAATATTTAGGGCTAGAGGCTCCTATCTCCTTCCCTTCACTAGAAAAATAGAGTTGAGACCCATCAATGATGCTTAAGTCTAGTCCATTAATCAACTCAAATGTGAAAAACTCCCTATAAAGAGCTTAAGTCAATGTTTCTAGGTGTTTTTTATGGTGCTCAATCTCAAGAAAGTTTACTTAGGGGTGTTATAGACATTTTTGGGCACTTCAACCCCAATCATAAATGTCCATAAACTGAGGGCTCCTAAGTCCCTAAAAGGGTTGCTTCACTGCCTAAAGTAATAAGGTCAGCTGATTACATCATCTTCCAGAAGTTGTCCACTGAAAACTACTCATAAATGGTCAAAACTGGACCATACTGAAAGCTCAGTGCAGAGGGTGTGATGCATATCACCTTCCCAGTGTACAAGGTGAGATGCATACTGAATTTCTCCTCTGTAGGGTGGGATAGTTGGGAATGGACAAATGGTAGGGACAAAAATGCAAGGTGGAAGATCATGGAATCTTCCAGAAGCTTCCCTTTTGACACTTGCCTTTCTATTTTCGACCAGGGATGAGTAAGAGATCATCATTCTCCAAGTAGAAGTAGGAACTATCAGAGAGAGGATACTAATCAAGATCCCAGAAGATGACTCACCTCTCTGTAATCATCTATATAAGGATCCCTCATCACAGAGATCCAGAGGCTGTAATTTTGTATCTTATAGAGAAGTGTTGTTGGTTTTCTGGTGTACATTGATAGTGTTGGGTGATCTAAGCTTTGCTTGAGGTGAATAAGGGCTTCCTAGCTGGAGGATGATGATGGGTCAAAACATATGGTTGTAATCCTCTTGCTACTTTTCATTTTAATAAAGCTATTCTAGTTTTCTTCCATATTCTTGTGTACTTGTTTATATATGCATTTATATGGTTAACACACATTTGGTCCTGTGTTATTTATGAATATAGATATTTTTTTCTTCGATAGTAGTATGTTGTTGTGATTCCATAGGTTCTCTTTGAAGCTGGGCAGAAGAAGAAGAAGCGGCGAAGCTCTATCAAGAAGGAGAGGAAATCAAGCGCAAGACTAAGGTTGGTCCTCTTGGTTCTCCTCTTGTCTATTTTCATAAAAGAAAATGAAAGTAGACTTTACTTGTTTGTTTCTAAGATCGCCACCCATCTCAGTGGGAATAGCAGCATCCAAGTGGACACTATTCCCGGTAAAAAAATGGCGACTCCGCTGGGGACGTTACTAGATTGTTTGTTAGCCTATCTATCTTTGTTTCTTTTATAAACTTATAGATGGAGCCTGAAGCCAAGCCAGCTAGCCTTCGAACTGCATTTGTTATACAAATGCAAAGTAGATCAATGCTGCTTCAGTCTATCTCCGGGTTTTGTTTACGAATTAAAAAATCGATCTGCAAAAAATCTAATTACCCTAAGTGGTGGCTCTAGTAACCTCTTTAGACCACCCCTGTGTTTTACATATACTGAACATTACTTACTCGACCTAAATCCCTGAACTGAATGGAAAACTGTGAGTGGAAACTTGTTTAAAGTCTCGCACTGGTACCATCGCACCCTGCCTTCAAGGCAGTTTGTATGCATTGCACTTCCCGAGTGCAGTAAGTGCGCTGCATACTGAATTCATAGTGTGACAGGTGCGATGGTCAGGGAAGGTTAACTTTACCTTCAGACTGTGGTTTTTTCTCACTGTTTTCAGTCCTATTCAGGAGTTTTGCTGTCTGTAGTCAGTGTATCTCTGTGAAAACCCCTTCTCTTGCATTATTCAGCCTCCTTAGTGCAAAGAACTGTAAGTGTTTTTATGTATTGTGCGTAATTTTCAGTTCTCTTTTGCAAAAAGTAGCATAGTCGAACTATCGTTTCTGGATCTGAAAGTGTCGTAGTTGTCGTTTTCAGTTTTAGAAGACAATCCCATTGTTCTTGATAGTCGATTATACAGTTACTATTGCATATGATTTGAATTAGTAGATTTTAAAGTGTCGAAAAGCAATTTTCATTTCAAAATCGCAAAGTGTCTCTCTTACCTTCACTTCATTTTGAAAAGAAATTTGTTGAGTACTGTTGCTTTGAAAATAATTCAGATTTGCACATAGCTTTCTTATCATCATTCATACGTTAAGAAGGCTGAAGACAAATACATGCATGTGCATTTGCATTTTGACTTCTTGGTTTGATTTAGGATAGTACATTTAGCGTGTGCTCTGTGCTCTTTACAAAAAGATTCTTAACTTTCTTTCCTTAGTAGCTAGGATTTTCATTGCCAAAAGAAGATTAAACGTTTGTTTATCATCTTAGACTGCATTTTAGGAATTGTATACACATCACGCGGTGAACTTGAAAGGCAAATTGTTAAGCAAGATCAACTTAAAATAAATTTAATGAATCTAACAACGCTTTGGAACTTAACGCACAACATCTAGAGGTCTAGGCTAGAGACGTATTATGGCGTCGTAAAACCTGGTAACTGTTGTTTTCAATGTTGGTTGGGTGATTCCTCCACTCTGAGATGGCAAGTGCCAGTACGGACTTGTGCTCCCACGTACCGTCGAGTATATATTGGGAGACCACAATAGGCTGCATC